>JAECUM010060305.1:0-17490 GCA_016617855.1 Megalonaias nervosa
AGGCTTAGGTATCAGGTTTAGCCTGACACGATGTAAATTCACGTAAGCTTCGTTCAGCTTGGCTAGTCTGGAAGGCATGTTCATAGGTAGACGAGTCAACCATGGATGGCCAGACTGGAGACTACCCTGCTTTGTATGGTTCAAATGCGGACGCGATAGAAAACATCCCTACTAGGGTTTTTGTTGGGTCGAAACGTTATGATAGCGAATGTTATGGTGAGGGATAGAGAGAAGTCAAAGAGAATATATTCACAGTCTTTCTTGAAAACAAACAACAGACACATTTTTTTTCTTCAAAACACAACATTTTTTGTTCAACAAACAACTAACAATAAACAATAACATCAAACAAATTATTTTTGACAAGGTTGACAACGTTCTGAAACCATATGAGATTTCCACTGATGGAAGTCATGAGGCCATTGATGTACACTACGTTTTCTAGCTAAAGACAAAAGATAACCATAATGGTCACAAAACCATCGATCTATTTTCTCATCGTTTCTAGAAGAGTTACGATCAAAATAAGTCACTAAATGTTCTAAAGAATATCCAAGACTGCGTTGATGAAGAAAATACACAAAATATTGTCCACACACCATGGAATCTGTGCCTTGTAATTTCACATTATTGTATCGTGTCGTCTGGGCATTTCTTCTCATAATGTCGTCTTCCAAAGGGGGTAATCCATACGAATCAAAATATTCCACACAATCCTCATGAGGGAAGTAGACGGCGACCCAGTAAGTTCCTGGGAGATGACTGTCGTTTGTGTTGATGACACGACAGGATTCCAAGAAGCAGTGTACGAACTGTTGTTCAAAAGGTAACAAAGTTCCCAGGTATCCATTTTTGTTTTGTTGGGTTTTTTCCACAGGTAATGATAAGTCATCAATTCAATTCTGACTTTTTGCTTGAAAATCTCTGACAAGTAACCGTTTCTTTACTTCGTCTCTGTACTTTGGGCTAAGAGAGATTCGATGCGATAGATCTCCAGAGTAGTCAATGGAGGGCAGGAATGATCACGCAAGCCTTTATACCACTCATGCAACACCACTTCTTCCGAGATGAGACTTCAAGCCTCGTCCAGATACTCGTCCAATGTTTCTTCTTGACTCACCATCAGACATTTATCGTGTTGAATTTGACTGGGATGATCGTTTTGACATCCATAGCAATCTTTCTTACTCAATTCCGTAATTTTATCCGCCAGGTGTTTGGCAAAGCAGGACACTAAATGTTGTTCTTGTTCTGGCCATCTGGACGTGACCACTACGTCCTCTTCGTCTTGGTCTTCGGGTTCTGCTTTCACGGTATCCTCCCATTCCATTTCCAAAGATTCTCTACCGTTCAAAGAGGGATAAGTTTCTTCCATAGTTTCTAATAGTCTAGAATGACTTCTCTCAAACTGTTGATTTCTATGGTATTATCGAATTAGGCATACAGGATGACGTTGACCGTCTCGGCGAGAGCTTCTGCAAACTGAAGTTCCACACGCAGTTGACCGGATTTTATAGGGTGGAAATGTCCCTCGTCGCTGCCTTGGTCTGGAGTGAAATCAAAGGCCCACAAAGTGTAACCTTCTACATAATCTTCGTACGAAATACCGTGACTGGTGTTGGTTCCTAGTTGTCCGGTAGCTTCGTACGGGGATAAGTACGATCTCAAGTAATTCTTCTGGGCAAAGTTAGGTTCGAAGGGTCTGGTACACAAGGTCTTGCCATCGAGACTGACTTCGATCTTGGACACTCTGTAGTGCTTAAACTGGAAAGGATTTTGATCGTGGGCTCCATTGAGGGCTGCATTACTGACGAGCCAACGATTAAACGTTTGGGTAACTGTCCTTGGAACAGATAATCTTCGATCTTGGATCGGAGTTCAGCAGCAATGGTGAACGTTTTCACTTCTACGCGTCGTATCGGATACTTGGCGGTCGTTCTGCTCAATGTGTGACTGATGTCGTTTTCCGCTTTATGTAACACTTCTATGCGACGCACGTAAAGTCTGGCTTCTTGGATGATGGTTTTGTACTCGTTGGCATGAACAATCAAATGGAAAGCGACACTGCTGCGATTGAGTCTCAGGCGAATATCCACTCCGCTGAGCAAATACTTGTCTTGCAATCACATGTCCAAATGCAAACGATCCATCAGTTCTAAACTACGACCTTGCAGGATTTTCTTTCGACGGTCGTTAAAGCTCACATTGTGAGGATTGTCATCTGCTGTCACGGCTGTGTCGTTAAACATGTCCTCACCTGCTATGTCAGGTTTCCATACCACGCAAGCATCCAGATAAGTGTTCTTGGCCTCTTTTCCGTACGTCAAGAGATTTTTTAGGTACGCTCGGTAAAGGTAAGTATCCATGCTACTGCTGACCAGTTTGTTATTCAAGTACAATTCCACTTCGCTGAACAAGCAATGCATGAATTTTTGACGGGAGCTACTCTGGCATCGGCGCCCGGATTGGTGTTGTCAGTTTTGATCCCTTTGAGTTTCAGGTACAAGTAATTATTATTCAGATCGATGTAATCTTCGGGTTGTCCTTTAATTTCAAATTCAGCGGGAGCTGAATCCGTCAAAGAGGAGACGGGATGAAATTCGACCCATTGGGATTCGTGCATCGTCATCATGGTGGGTGGCATGGCAAACAGATCCAGTTCCGACGTGGAACAAGCGCAAGACTCTCGGTGCATCATTTTCTTTTTTTTTAATAATGAAAAACAACTAAGTCTCGGACGGTTTTTCTTTGCTTAGTCTTTCTAGCTCTGAGGGTGTGAAGTCCTCTGAAGGGGTGTTTTCGCCGTCTTTTCTGCCTTGTCCTTGCTGTGGCGTCAGGGAAGCAGTTTAATATATCAATATATCTTTGCCTGTTTTAAGCAAGACATTTTTGCCTGCTCTCAAGGAAGCTTCTTTAGGATTTTGTTCGTCAATGATGACATTTTGGAGAAATTCTTTACCTTGCGTCAACGCGGCATCTTTCAAGGCGTGCAATCCCCGTGTCACCATCGGTTTCAAAACGGGAGCCACCAAACGAAAGGCTGATTTCAGCATATCTCCTAAACCATGTCCTCGCTGTCGAGCGACTACTTGCTACACAGGATACATGGCTGACAAAGGGTTAGAGTAATCTTTTTCGAAAATAAAGTTTCACTGTGACTTTTCCCTTTGGTGAATGGAATATTTTGTCCCAGATCTCCTTTTATAGTAATGTTGACAGTATCGAAATACAACTTACTAACGGGTAAATAGTGAGGATATACAAATTCGCGGTGAACGTAATAGGTGTTTCCACCTTCCTCGTCAGCGTTCGTGGCAGAATCCGCTTTGAAAGGAATGGCACGCAGTAACGGTACGGAGGTGTGTCCCACCACGTTGTACTCCGCCACATCGGAGAACACAAAGATCAAATTCCGTCCTTGGTTCATTTCTACTGGGAGTCTAAACTATTTCGAAAAATCCGAATTACTGGTCACAGCTGCTATTTCGTTTGTAATCTTGATCCACTTGCGGTCTCCACCCAAAATTTCATACAATTCAGGTCAAAATGTAATGGCCAATACTTTGTCCTCTGAAGATTTGATTCGTACGCGACGAGCTATGTTGTGGTATTCGATCGTGACACTTTCTCTAGTTTTCTCCAAGACTTTACCAAATATGGCATTGAACCTGTCAGCAATGGTGTTCACCAAATGTTGACCACTAAAATCATAGCCTAGGGGAATTTTTAACTGATAAGTGGTTCGTTTAGTTTTGTGATCTTGTGTTTTCATAGTCACCTACACTGCCGCGTTCATCCAAGTGTTGTTGCACTTGCTTGTCATGAACTTCTACCGTAAAAGTGTTTTGATTTTCGACGATGTTTTTGATTTGTGTAGGGTGAATCATTTGCACCAAAGCCACTTCCCAATGGGCTTCGTGATCCAATTGGATGGCCCGAGGTAATTTGGCCGTGTAACATCATAAGGTGTTATTGGGAAACACCTCCATGGAACTGTCACTGGGTAACGTTAAGTAAAATTGGCTGTTCATTATTCCGGAGTTCTAGTGTCCGAGGAGTCGCTGGAAGTCAGAGGAGTGTCTGAAAGAGGATGGTTAGGGTGACTGTTGGAAGGGGGACTAACGTTAAACGCAAGACTTCCGTTGTTGTTCCTGTTAAAGGAATATTTCAGAGACGGATTGGGAAGAAGGTAACAGATGCAACTGCTCAGTAAAATGGTCCAAAATTGTTTGTCTCCTTGTTGCAAACTCAAATTGGCAATAGCAGCACCGATGACACAATACACCACAAATTTTTGACAGAAAAAGACGATTTGCGTTTTAGGTACACGTTCTCCACACCACACCCACAAGAGTTGCTTTTGTAGATCTTGCAGAGAAGAACTGTGGAAGGAGTGGTTACTGCGGTAGCTGAGGTTGTGTTGAAGGGCATGATGGTCATTTCTTTTTATAGTCGATGATTTGCGAAGCGTCGATCCAAGAATCAAAACTGGGAGGATATCCTTTCCAACGTACTTTGACTTCTTTGACACGCCGTTTTCCCACTTTTCGGGTTCCTCGATCGAGAATGCTTTCTATCTCGTACACGTCGTCTTCTTTTTGGTCACGCGTTGTAACTCGGGCAAGTAAAACGTTCTATTTAACACTTCCCCGTTCATGTCTTCCAATTTATAGACGGGAGGATGACGGCCACGCACACGTTCAGTGACACGAAACAATTCTGTGGTCCAGTTGTCGAAAGTGCGTTTGGTTTTGCCAATGCGCACCCAATCTCCTGCTACCCACATTTCACTTTTCTTGGGGACAGTCACTGTCGGGGACGTACCAAACAGGCTCTCGAAGACGGTCAATTCGTTGTCGGGAGTCACTTCTTAGGTGCAGGTCCGATGCTCCGATGGTAAGATTGGTAGTACGATTGGACTAGGTGTGGGAAGACATCGATGTAGTTGAGAGTGTGTTGATGCGTAAAATATTTCTACATGCGTTCTTTCAAGGTACGTTGAAAACGTTCCACGATACTGACTTTGGTTTCGGGATTCTCGGTGGTGAAAAAATGAATGTCACGTTCTTCAAATCTTTTGGAAAGCTTGGTTCAGAAATTCGGTTCCTTTGTCGGTTTGCCATCGAAGAGGGTGACGTCCGCTTTGTTTCAACACCAGTTTGAGGGCTCGCACTAACTCACTGCTCGATTTGGAAGTCAATGGCACGACCCATGCAAATTTGGAAAAGACGTCGATACACAAAACAAATATTTGTAACCATGATTGTAGGTAGCGAAATGAGAGACATCGGCTAAATCGGCTTACCATTGATGATCGATACCCTCCACTCGGGTGCGACTTCTGGAAAATTTTCGTCGAATGGGTTTGTGTAAGGTGTACGTGGCTTGTTCTTGTAACCAGCTTTGCACCTGAGATAAACGAACACTTTTCAGTCGAGTTTTGGCGGCACGATACAATTTCTGAACTCCTCCGTAACCTGGAGGATGGGATGGATCGTAGTAAATGCTGGCTAACAACTTCTCCATTTTTTAATAAGTGATCCACTCTTCGTTGATGGTACTCTGAAGTAGTTTAGAAACGGCTTTACGTGTCCGATGTGCCACGGGAGTAGAAGTCGAAGGTAGTTTTTGTGGTAGTGGTGGTGGTGGTGGTGGCGGTACTGGAATGGCTTTGGTCTTCTTTTCTTTTTTTACTTCTGGTTTCCCTTCTTTCTTTTTCACTTCTGTCGAAGGTGGAGTGGACATCATCTTTTTAACCCAAGCTTTAAGTTCTTCTCGTTGTGGTGTAGGGGAAGGGGTCAACAAGGACGCTGCAGTCTTGCTAGGGATTGGAGCTGCTAACGGTGTTTGAAAAACTTCTCTTACCTCTTCTTCCTCAGACATCCGTGGGGCTGCATCTCTCTTGACTGCTAGGGGTGGTGGTGAACTTTTCATTAGGGTCTTAAATCTTTCAGAGTGGGTAGAGTTGTTTCGTCTAAAGCTTCCTGGTGAAAGAGTGGCAGTCGTTGCAACAGTTGAGCGTACCGTTGCGATTTTTCCGTTTCTGACAAATAGCTGCTATCCATCAATGATTGCAATTCGTGTTGTAACTGGGACATCTCGGTCATATGAGGATTGGGACGTAAATGTGGGGTCCGTTGTTCTTGCCAACGAAGTTATTCCATCCATCGTTTGTAAGGCACTAAAGCTAGTTTTCGTCCTTTCAATGGATTTTAAGGATCACGTCTGGGATCTTTTGACTCCAGAGGTCCCTTTTATCTTCTTGACCCTTTTACATTGGAGCTATGGAGGGGAAAACTCTTCCCAACATACCCAACATAGGTTTGGCTATTACATTGGTAAGAAGTCCTAATAGGAGAAAAATTCCTCCGTGTTGCACCAACATCTTTTTCTTTTGACGAATGGGTACTTTCTTTTGGACCATTTGGCGAAGAACGTGTCGATGCTTGGCAAAGCATTTTTTCTGGTGTTTAGTCAAAGGTATCGTCCCTTTCAAGACATTCAAACAAAATTCGTTCACGGTATCGATGACGTCTTTGGAGGCGGTTTGAATGAGGGTTTTTTTCGCATGGGTGGGGAAGCTTTGGACAGGACGGACAACATGTCCCATTGTTTGACTAAACAAGGTGGCAGTCCTTTCTTTTTCTTTCCTTTGGGGGTAGAAGAGGAATGTCTTTTGGGGGTGACATCTTTCTTGATTGGTTGATTCCGTTGCACACATCAAAAAATACACTAACGTCGATGACTTGTCATAGGGCCTTTTATGCTTGTTTTGGGACTATAGCTTCGTTATAAAGGTGACGATGTGTTTTCCAAAATCGCCAAAGATTCCTCCTCTTTGGTGGCTCCTCTTTTTCTTTGGACGAGTGTGTCTTTTCTGGTGGTGACGTCGATGTTTGGCTAAGGGCTTTTTCGGATGACGAGACTGTCTTTTTCTTTTTCCTTTCTGGACAGGCGAACGACGATGAGGGAACATCTTTTGGTGCGTAAAATACACTGAAGTCCATGACTCGACATGCGCCCTTTTATCATATTGTTTCTTTTGGAGCTTGTCCTTTAACTTTGTGGCAAAATTATCTACTAACTTTTCCATTTGAAATAAAGGGCCAAAGATACCTCCCCTTTCGTTGCTTCTCCTTTTCTTTGGACGAGTGTGTCTTTTCAGAGGGTGACGTCGATGCTTGGCGATGCGTTTTTTCGGATGACGAGACTGTCCTTTTCTTTTTCCTTTTCCTTTTTGGACAGAAGAACGACGATGGTGACGGTGTGCACTTCTTGGAGGGGACATCTTTGGGCGTTCAGGAGCACAAAAACACTGATCCCTATCGTTTGCCTCAGATCTTTTTTATACTGGAATGCGTCGTCACTGATTGTCGGCTCGTCGTATCATTTTCATGGCAGGCATCACACGACGTGGAGGGGTTCGCAACGGATTCAATCGGGAAAGTATTTGCTTGGACAAATCCAGTAAACTCTTTAACACGCCCGATCTCTCTTGGACTTTGATTTTGTGGGCAGGTACTTTGTGAGCAGCGGCCACTGCCGCTAAAGAGGAAGAGGGTGTCACCGCTGGAGGAGACGTTTTTAGACACAGGGGTTTCCAATGTTTCCTCAAATTAGGAGAGACACGTGTCAAATCGGGTTTGGCAGGCGACACCAACAACGTAGAAGTGGAAGATGTTGAGGTTACTGGAGACGCAGTCACCGTTGTTGTGGCAGATCGTGGTTTGCGAATGTAAGGTTGCGTCCTGGCGGCAGTACCTTACTTGTGGGTAGAAGCTGTGTTCTGTGGGCTTTTTTTTTCTTCTTTTTCTGAGGTTGTGACCTGGTCTTGACACCTTTACTATTTATCTTTTTCTTCTGGGTACGTCGGGGAGTGGATGCTTTCTTGGGCAGGACTTTGGGGGCATTGGGATCCCATTTTAAGAGGGAACGAATGATGACACCTTTAAGAGAACCGCTACCTCCAGGTTTCAAAATGATTTGCTTTTTGGTTTGAGTGTCGATGCGAGGATCGGCCAGTTGCGTCAAGGCTTCTTTGTTTTTCTCAAAAAACACGTTTGGTTTGATGTGGAATCTGAATGATGCCTTGCAGTAATTGACGTGCTGTCACCGTAAACCATCGTAAGACTTCTTTGAGGCTAGCTTCGAAGACACGAGCACGTATTTGTGGATTTTGTTCGCGACTGATGCCATACAAGGCACGAATCAATTTGACTGGAAGATGAGACTGAAGGGACGTCATGTTGACGATGTGTGAGACGGACCACAAGTGACCGATGCTTTTATAGATTTCTTTTTTTGGTGGTTGTGGTTGTTGTTAAGTCGACGACGGGGACGTGTACACGACAGGCCCTCCGTCTTGGCACCAGTGGTGAAACAGATGGGTACGAAATCGTAAATAATCGGGGGTGTTGGGTTTTAAATCAACGAGCAAATAAGCGTGTGGGGTTTGAGTGGCATCGTCGTACGCATGAGTCAGCCAAGACGTTCCTAACTGTTTGGCTAAGACTTGCACTTGCGATTTATCTCTAGGGCTTTTACACAACAGCACGTAATGAGCATTGAAACTGATGTTGCGATGGGCTTTACTTTGTTGCAACAAATTCTGAGTGATGTAAATGACACTGGTATTACCATGATGCCCTTTGCGCGTAAACCACAGTTTAATTTCTTCGTCTTCCAACATGTCGTCAAAAATATCCAAATGGGTTTGACTAGGGTCAGACACGATCCCGTCGTCTTCACCAGGAATGCTTTCCACAAAGATAATGGAATCGCCTTGACTTTCTCGCAGAAGACTGTACGCCGATTGCCACTCTTTGTAACACCACACGATTCGTTGAGGTGGACGATCGATCCAATGATGTTTATGTTCGATCGAACGTTTGACAAATTCGGTTTTGCCTGAACCGCTAGGTCCGGCAATGAGCATGTTAAAGGGATGGCGTAGATCAAGGCCTCCCAACTAGCACTATCTAAGTGTTCGTCGATGACTTTGACAGTGGAGGAAGAGGGAGCAGAAACAGTAGAAGTAGCCATAGTAGTAGTGTAAGGAATGTCAGTTTTGACAGGAAGACGGACAAGACAAGAGTTTTTGTACTTTTTTCAGGACATGTTTATTGCCATCTTTAATTGTGAACAACACGAAAGACAAAAATACATAAAAGCCAAATGGTTAAGTACATGAATAAAAGACACATCAAAACGATCATAGTGGAATATAAACAAGTCTCTGTACAACAATGTGGTGATGAAGAGGTGGTATCGTAGGGACAGTGTGTAATGTTCTTAAAGTCTCTATACTGTTTGGCACAGTCACACAAGTGTCCTGCTGATATGGTCTTTCGGGGATGTCAATGAAGGCCTTGCCCTGTCTTGAAGGGAGTGGTTCTTCTTCTTCTGGTACTGTCACTAACACAGGTTTAAAAGTTACTTCTTTCACTGAATGTTTCAATATTTCAGGATGACAAATCTTGGGCATAGTGTGCCACTTCTTTTGTCGAAGCCTCGAAACCCCAACTTTTCCAGTGACGTACATCTGTCCAGTGAGGGTGTAAGTCACAAGCTACACACACATCATCGTACACATCTTCAGTACCTGAACGTTGACGAATCTTTCTTTCCTATAGAGGTTGTCGAGAAGTATCGAGACGAAAGCGCAAAGCTTTGAGCAGAATGAGTTTTTCGTGTACATTTAAAGGGACCACTTTCATGCTTTTTGGAGTGGTATGTACTGTTCGTAAAGAGTCCACAAAGAATCGGCTGGTAAACCAAATCCCAGATAGCAAGTCACTAAGACACACACTACACGTCGAACGCAATTCAATGGACACAGTTCTCGTAATAGGTGTTGGTAATCCTCCACCGTTTGAATAGTGTCATTAATTTCCTTCCACGGAATCTGTAGTATCACGAATGATAAAGGTCGTGGCATGGTAGTCCGATTTTATATCCTCTTTGGTGTAAGGTATAAAGTGTAAGTTTTGAGCAGCATCGGTTTTATTTCATTACCGCACCAAAAATGTCTGGTCACTAACTCACACACCACACGTCGCACAGAAGTTTCCTCTTGAACTAAGTTAACGTTGTGTACAAGATTTTGGTAAATCCTCTAACTTGTCCGTTGCAATTCGGTGTATTAGAATCACCTTGTAAGTTGAATGAGTGGCATCCAAAACTTTATGAATTTCACGCGATTCATCAGTGTCTGACCAATCGAACGCTTTGAAATGAATCAGTCCGCTTATACCATTCAGGTACCAGTGATTCCAACATCGGTGACGTAACGGATGCAATTGTTCTTTGCGTTTCACTTATATTTTGAACAACTCTAGGTAAACGCGTTCTCTCAACTCCACAGGTAAGCAGCGAATGTTCTCTTGTAAAGTATGCATCCAGAGGTTAATGACTTCGCCCCACTAAAGGTAGGTAGTGACAATCCGGAGACGATCGAGCATGTTCCAGGTAAGCGGAATCTTTCTGTTCCCACTCGTGAAGTGACACAACGCAAATTAAGCACTTGACTTTATCCCCTTCGCCCAAGTAGCTAAATCCTGCTCTAGCTAATTCTTCTGGCGTAGGTCCTCCCAGATACTTTGGATATTTTCCTCGGAAAGTTTGGAATCGACTTTCAAAGTCGCAGTATTCAGGCAATCGCACAGCGAACGAATATTCATCTTTCACAGGTTCATTTCGATGAGGGTAAGGTGAAATATGCAGGAGTTTGCTCAGTTTTGGATGACATCCGTAGGGTGGTAGCCGCATGGTTTCATAATGATGACATCCACCATGAAAATCAGTAATGTGAAAAGGTAAACGATGACGACTGGCATCGTTTTCGCATCCGTCAGGTTTGACACGCACAGCATCACTTTCCATGGTAGGTATAGCAAACTTTCCATGATGTAGTACTGAATCGCTGAGGTCAAAGCGTTCGGCATCCCTGCCATCGCAAGGCACAGCATCGTACTCGAGTTTCTCGTTGGACTTGAGTCTTACGCTCGATACTTGCTGTTTGAAAGGATTCATCTTTCTCGCTTGGCTTTGGTAGTGACAATAAACTAACGGTCTTGGAAGTTGTCCCTTTTTATACTAGTCGTAATGAAGTCTCGAGTTTGTACATTGTCCCTTTTTATGACCAGTTTTGGAAGTCTTCATTTTTTCTTCTTGGAGATCTGTACATCCTTCTCTAAGGTACCGTCATACCTGAACCGTAGTGTGATGTGTGGAAAGACCATAGAAAGGTAAGGACAGTGCGGAGACCATTGAGTATGTTCCAAAATAGCTGAATCTTTATAGATACATCGATCCATACGCAACCTCAGACCACAACTGAAACACTGTACCTGGTGTCATAATCCAGTCTCAGGTCCAAAGTAGACAAACCCTGTTCTAGCTAAAACATTCGCAGTAAGTAATCCTTCCCTATCCGTGGGCCATTTTTGAAACGTTTCCAATCGACTGGCACAACTGCAATAGTCAGGCAAGAAAACAGGAAAATGGTATGGTTTGAACTTGGAGTTTTCTGTGGGTTTCTCACTCGATTCTTGCTGTGTCGAAGTCATCCTTTTTGTTGGTGACTATCGTCTTGGAACCATTTTTTTTTTTATCCCAGCGTGACCGTACGGTAAAGTGAAGTGATTGGTTGCCGTACTCACTTCTGGTACACGATTTGATAGACTTTTTCCAAGGGTCGGCTGACGATTTGGTGTGTGGGTAAACGTACAATCTTGTGCTGCTCGTGGGTGGTCACTAAAATTTTCCATCCTCTCCAGAATGAAAGGCTTCTTTCAAGACACCAAAGTTCACCAGTCGACTGGTGCGATAATTGAGAGTCAATCCTTTCACTTTACACTCTGTGTGCACTTCTACTTGTGGGTCATGGAATTCGTAGCCGTATATTTTGGGACCGCCACTTGCAAAAAATAGAATCTTGTCGTCGGGATGCTCATCCATCCAGGCTCCTAAACGGTCTCCTTCGATGTTAGGGTGTTGTTGACCCAGACAATCGATGTAGATGCAACTGTCCGTGTCAAAATACAGCACACGATCTCCTAACAGTTCTAAAGCTTCGTACAGTTTTAAGGGAGCATGGGCTGTCACGTAAGCCGCATTGTTGACATTTCCAAATTCGTCGGCTTCTACAAAGTCCAGTTCTTCTTCGTAATTGACTAAGATCAAGTCCTTACGAACGACGTCCACGTGTTTCATGTATTTAGTTTTGTCGTGAATCATCTGGAGGTAGCGAGAAAGTTCTGTCAAATACTCCGTCTTGGGTAAACACGGTCGTTGTGCCATTTTGCCCCACAAACAATTTAACATCACTTTGGCAAACGATCGCCTTCCTTCGTTTTTCTCCACGTGGTCTAAAGTGATGCCGTCCTGCTCCCAGTATTTCTCTTTGAATTTCTTTTGGCCTTCGGAAGTGTGGCACCAGGAAGGATAGCCGCTAGCTTCTTGTTTCAGTTTTAAAAAGGCATTCACGTAGTCTGCGAAAATGCCTTTTTGAGTCTGGTCGCACTTGTGGTATTTTTCTGTCTTGGGAAAGTGGTAAATTTCGTACACTTCTAACAGTTGGTATCCCAGGTTCAGAGCTTTGAACAATTCCATGCTAACCCACGTTCACGTTAAGGTGCGTTCTTCCTGGCTGTGCTGACAAGGTCGGTCTTGGTTGCACGTTTCCGCACAAGTACGACACAAGGGAAACATCAGTTTTCCTTGGCAATGATGAGGTAAAACGGGTTGGTACAAGTACTTGGGAGGCAAGACTTTGCACTTGATCAATCCTTCGTATTGTCGAATGTTTTCCAGGTCGATGTGTTTCGTCAGCAATTGCGGGTGCCCTGCGGGAAAGTGATAATATTTGCACACGTACGGATACAGAGAACACACTTCCAAGTATTTGATTTCTTATCCTTCTTCTTGTCGGCGTGGTACAGCAAACAGGTGGCATTCGCCCGTCCTCCGTACAAACCGTCCCTTGGGTTCAGTGGGTCAACCAGCTTGTAACTTTCCACGATGCGCTTAAACTCGGGATCAGTTTTCAAACGGTGATCGTACTCGTGTTCCCACATTTCTACCACTTGGTATCCTTGCTGTTCTAACTTCAAGCGCCGCTGTCAAGTGGCCTCGTACAAGTCTTCCATGGTCCGTTGTAAAAACTGATTTGTCGTGTTACGTTGAGGGTAGCAGATGGGACATCCGTGAAATAAGCAGCCGTTAAACTCGTACACGATCTGGGGGTTTTCTAAGTCCCAGCCATCCACCGAATACGTTCCGATGGTCTTTTCGCCTCCTCCGTTGCGAGCGTGTTGGATCCATTTGTCTTCTTTGTCGCACAAGTAATGTAACCAGCGTAGGGCTTTGACCGAGTATTGGCGCTTGACAAAGTTCGTCGTTTGAGGACTTATGACAGCCAAGGTGTTTTCGGGTATGAATCGTTGGCGGTACACTAAGGAATACGCTTTGGCAATGGTGCAGGCTTCTTTCAAAGGGTCGATCCCTCCGTGCTCCATGAACAGTTCTCGAAATTTTCCACAGCAACGCCGTAAAATGTCCACGTCGGAACGACAATATTTTAACATTTCTTCCTGAAAGTCGAAAGGGTCCAAGGCGTGAGTGTGGTACCAAGCGTAGAAAGCTTCTTGTTGTTCGGTACGCTTGTTGTCGGGGTCGTAGTAGTGGGCCTCAGGCAAATGGGGTAGAACGGCGTGTTGATTGACTTCGCTATTGAAAAAGTGCGAAAAACAGCCTTTGGCCGTTTCTGTCATTCCAAACGTTTTAGACATGCGACTCAAAGGCATGGTCAAGTAACTTGTCGAATCTTTGAACTGCACTTGTCCCATTTGCATGAAAATGATTTTGGCTCTGTTCAAAGTCACTTTAGGACGTTCGGTACTTTGTTCCGTATAGTATCTGAGAAGAAATTGCCCATCGTATCCCGAGAAATTGTGAACCATCACCGTGGCATAGCGAGGACAATCTCAGTAACTTCCGATGTCCTCTTGGCTCAACGTCTCGTCGATAGCGTCTAAGATCCATTGGGCGAAATCGGTCAGCGTGTTCAGTGCCAGAAAGATTTTTTCACGTCCTCCAGGAATCTTGCTGCAGTGAGGGTAATGAGTAAAGATAGGCTCTTGGATGCACTTCTCACACTCTCGGTGAGCCACGCAGAAATTAGGAATGTGAATACCAGTCTCTTGCATGCATTCGAAATCGAAAAAGATGAAATTGTCTTTCTTCTGTTCATCTTCTTCCTCTTCATGTTTGGAATGGTATTTTTGAATTTAGCATTGGTGTTCCAAGTACACGACTTGGCGACAAATGTGACATCGCTTCTTTCCTGAACAGACGTACGTCTTGGCATTATTGGTACGTATGTCTTGTCCACAAGTAGGGCACAATCTCAGGAGCTGACAAGCACATTTCTGCTGTGAATCTTGCGTCTTTAGATGTTGTTGGTAACAAGTTGGACTGACAAACGTGCGCTGACAAGCTGAGCAATGCACTCTTTCTTGTCCTTCGTCCAGACAGGGTTTAGAGGACAAACATCCCTCACATTTCGATCCACAATGCTTGTGTTGCTCTCGATTGTTATAGCCATAGTCACATTTCTCACAGTAATAACTGTATGACTGGAATGCAGTGATACTGGTAATGGCATCAAAATGTTCATCGTGATGATAGACGTGAATGTAATTTCCGTCTTTGAAATGTTTGCCTCGAAACAACAGAGGTCCGCGGACTTCTTGAGGGTGCACTTTCAATGTGTAACGTGGAGCTAAGACGTCTTGCAATTTTTGCATTTCAGGAATGCCACAAGCGGTGTCTTTGGATATCCCTGCTTGCTGTAACAGGAGTTCTGCTTTTCTTCGTTGTTTGTCTCGGTCCGATTGTTAAATAGTTTTCCAGGCTCTTTTCCATTCTGCCGTGTCGTTCTTCTCGGCATGCGTTCGTCCCACCACGATGGCACGGGCTAAACACATCTTGTCTTGAGGATCGTTAATTTGGACGAGACTCATTTTTGTGCTGCGAAGATTGTCTACCAAGAACACCTTTGTGCCATGTCCTGTCCCTTGAGGAAGAGACACGTGGGTCATGAACAGTGTTGCTTTTCCGTCGGTGATGTGACACTTGTCGTTGGATTCTTGCACGTGTTGAATCTTGTCCAAGACTTTGGAAGGTGTCAATTCTTCTGGGCTCTTAACTCGATCCAAACGGGGGACTTCAAACTGTCGTGATGAATGGAAAGTCTCAAGCGATCGTTTTCTTTGGCTTCACATTGCTGTTTCAGTGTGGTTGACAAAGAATCCCACACATCGGTAATGAACCCTTCTGCTTTCTCCAACGGTACGTCGGACTTGAAATCTTTAAACTTCACCGTGTACGTGTAGGCTGTGGTTCTAAATTTTCGGGAGGAGCGTTTGTCCGTCTCTCGAATGTAGTAGTACTTTTCAGGGTTTACTGGTGGTGATGGACTTTGACTTTTTATAGACTCTCTGGGTCTGGATTCTGGTTCACTCATCTCATCTTCAAAATCGCTGGCGTGAATTTGAGCCAAGACTTCAGCTACTGTGCGAGGCGATTAATCACGTTTCTGCCTCTTACTTTCTTCTCCTTTCTTTACGAAATGATGCGATCGTTTCATCTTGACTGCAAAAAGTCAAATGACTACATTTGAAACGCCATGGACCCCTATATATCCATGTCAGGGTCAGTGTATATATAAAGGGCTGGTGCCTTCCCTCTCAGTATTTATTTCACCCTCAAGCCGACCAGCACGATGGAAGAGCCCACACAGATCGAACTTCTGATTAGAGCTTTGTGAGGTGTCATATGAAAGTTTTCTTCAGACAAGCCGACGGACTACTCCCCCTCCTTTCGAGATAAAAGTCAAGATACTTGCTATATCTGTCAGAAGAAAGGGCATTGGGCTACAGAATGTCCAGACCGTCAAAAAAGCAAGACCAGTGTCAAAAGAAACAAAAGTCAGGATACCTGTTATCATTGTCAAGAAAAAGGACATTGGTCTTCAGACAGCCCTAAGAAACAACAAGTACTGGAAAGGCGGTATTTTGCACAGTCACTGGTATGACAAAAGACTTCTTGTACTCCTGCACTGGTATGGGGACTGAAGTACCTTAAGCTACATTCACTTGACAATTTTTAAAAAAAGAAACTATAACTGTCTAATTATTGTTAACTTCATCCGAAGCATTCGGTACACATTTTTGCTTTCTTTTTAAATTGGACGTTCGCGCTGAACTCATTTGTTATTCATACGCCTTGGCAGAGGCGGATCAATAATATTGTTGAGGTGGGGGTGGAAAGTGCTTAAAAAATTACTCAAGGGGTCTTTGCGATAGAACCCCTGGTGTGGGTCAATAAGGCGACCCCCCCCCCCCCGGGAAGTTGATGCATTTAAAGCGTTTCCAGGAAATAATTCTAAGTATCTAACTGTGAAGGAAACTTATTTTAGGAAACGTTCCAGTTCTTTCGCGCTCGTTTGTGTGTGGTGAAGGGTGTAGGGTGGGATGAGGCGCCAGCCCTGTCCCACTCCCATGTGTGGTAATGTGGTAATCACACTGAGTTCTGGGTCATCTGATACGCACTGAAAGCTGCCAAGATGATTCAAGTCAAGATAAGAATTTCCCAAAATTCTTTTTCAAATAATATATGGTCCCATACGTGAATCATCGGGACTCAGTTTGTTAAAAAAGTTTGACCCAGTTACACAATTTTGCACGTTTTAGTGATAGTTATTCTTTTACCAAGCCACAATAATCATCCAGTCGACAACAATTCGAAGTCAGAATATTGTTATTTCATGCTCGTTGCTACCATGTAATATGGACCATTGCCTAGCTGAAGCAACCATTATGACATGTCCAAAAAAAAAATATAAAAAAATGGGGCGGTGAGCGGGTGGGGGTGCGGAGTTAGCGCATAACACTTCTCATGTTCATTATTTATTCTTTACTGCCTTAAATTTGCAACAACAGCAGCAACAACAACAACATTACAAAAATGGCATAAAATAATAATAAGAATTCTACAAAAGACCTTAGGTCGTTTTGGTTACGCTACACAATTTTCAAAACTATTCATTCTCTGACATGCATGTTGTCTGCACCAGTTTTTATCTTTGGGGGAGTTTCGCGAAAACCTTGGACTATTTTCATCTCTTATGACCTAAAATAAAATTCTCTCTTAGTGGTTCAGGTGATTTTATCAAATTGTATAATCAGAATTCTTATGCACCATTTTAAATTCAACATGTGAGCTGGCAATAATGCTTAAAAATAGTTGATATGTGGTGCTTTTGCCCTGTTTCTGTTATAATAGACGATGTTTCCTGCACGTACGCTCCTATCGATATTGAAGTACCTAAAATTTGCTTCCTCTGGACGAAATTAGTTGAAAATGACAGGCTAAACCCTTTAATTTCATCTAAAACATTTAACATTATGAAACTATATAATGGAACCA
>JAECUM010060306.1:0-17580 GCA_016617855.1 Megalonaias nervosa
CAAATACCAGTTCTATCTCCTACACCAAAGAAAACAACATCATCGAAACCAACTGAAGAGGAAGAAGAAGTATTTCAAGACGCTCCCGGCGTAATTGGAAGTGGTTTAGGAAGTGGTCTTATTACTTGCCCCAATAACGTCCTTGCTGATGTTGATCGACTAGAAATCCTCATTGGAGGAAAACGAGCTGGTAATAATTCCCTAGAAATAATTAATGAAGCGGCCGATATCTGTAGACGATTATTTACAGGCGGTATCATGGACGTTGATGTTTATCAGTCTCTTATTAATGAAATTGCCGATGACTACTACAGCGAATAAGTACGTAATTAAATATAATTACTATAATAAAATGATCGTACATAGTACTCAACGTGGACCAACTATGGTCAGGGTAATAAATTCAAGATTACCAGTATACAAGACAACCTACGGAGATGGACTAGGTGATGTTGTTCAGGGTCTATTTAGAAGGATAGCCCAAAAAGCAATACCGATCGCAAAGCAACTGGGAATGAAAGCTATTGATGTTGTTCGTGAAAAAGGTATTGGTGTTGTTGGTGATGTTGCTGGTAAAGCATTTTCAGCGATCAAAGATAGACTAGCACGATTAATACGACGAAAACCTCAGACACCAGTAAAATTACCTAGTACAGAAGTAATGCCTGCAAATGTCAGTAAAATAATAAATCAAGTTGCTAATCAAAAGCTATCAGAGCTGGCTGATGTACCAATGTCAGAAAAAGTTTTAGACGACAATAATTATAATAAAGATGTTCAAGCGCATATCTGATCCCGCATTCGACATGGACGCACCAGTACTTAAAGATGAGTCTGTGCGTGATTATCAATATTATTCTTATGACGCTCGAATTCCAGATCAGCGTGGACGAATTGAACTACAAGTTCAGGATACAAGTAGGTATTTCTTACCCGCTGAGGCTTTTATTGAAGTAGAAGGTGAAATTTTAAATAACGTTGCTCCTGCAGCACCAGTAGCATATGGAGCTGAAGTTAGGGTTGGTTTTGTTAATAATGGCATTATGGCGTTATTTGATAGTGCTACGTACATGATTGACGGAAAAAATATTGAATCAATTCAGAAAGACGTTGATGTTGCAACGACAATACTTGGCCTTGCAAGATACAGCGATGATTATTCAAGATCAACTGGTCCATCAATGATGTTTGTAAAGGATACTTCTAACTACCCTGACAATAGACAATATAATATAAGACGACCAAGAAATGCCGACGATACCGCTGACGCTGCTGTGTGGCCGGTGGTTCATGGTGCTAATCCAGAATTTAACTTAGGATTTGCAGCACGTAGATCAATGTTAAAAGGTGATAGGCGAGTATTTTCATGTGCGATTCCACTATCACATATATTTGGATTTTGTAGAAATGTCAGAAAAGTCATTTTCGGAGCTAAACATACAGTTGTACTTGTACGAAAAGCAACCGACAACGATGCATTATGGAGACCCACTGGTGATCCTGGCAAAGTAATTCTTACAAAACTTTCATTGTGGATGCCGGTGATGACTCCATCAATAACTGAAGAAGATCGTCTACTCTCTTTTATGAATCAAGGTGGTAAATCAGCATTATCGTGGTTAACAATGACCACAGATGCTATCCAGAGTAATATTAATGGTTTATTTACGTGGCAAATAGCATCACAACAAGGTGTTTCTGCACTACGACATATATTTATTGCATTTCAAGATGCTGCACGGGTGGATGATCAAACACGTAGTATTATGATATTTGATAATCTTGGTGTTTCTGAAGTGTCTCTGAGGATAAATGGACATCAAGAACCATCCGAGGATATATTACTGAATTTCGATCAAAATCATGTAGCACGTGCATATCATCGTCTAATGACGTTCATGGGTCGTGATCAAAATATTGATACTGGTTTACAAATATCACAATTGGATTTTACAACTTTATATCCGATTTATTACTTTTCACTCGAACATTTAGATTTAGCCAGACAGTCAGTAGTCGATATACATTTTCGAGCTCGTGTGACAATAGGAGCTATTGCCAATTACAGAGCAATTGCTGTCATACTCAGCGATAAATCGATGTTACTTGAAGGTGCTGGTGGACGAATGAGAGTCGTTGATGCTCCAGTAGAAAACATGTAATTAGATTGTTTATGAATATTATAATGTCGTATAATCACGTTAGTGTTAGTCTGACTCCTGGTCAGATTAAAAGGATACAATCAGCATCAAAAAATAACTGTGGATTAAAAATATTGCTAAAGAAAGATCAGATGAGCGGTTCAAAATAAATTATCTCTTACAGAACGTCAGCTCGGGCATTTCAATGAATCTAAAAAATCAAATAAAGGTATAAAACTTAATCTTTCTGCGGGTGCCATTAAAGATATAATTAAGACGGGTGGTATATTTCCACTTCTTGCTGCTATACCAGCATTAATAGCCGCTGCAGCTCCAGCTGTTGCAAAAGCAGCTGCATTAGGTGCTGTTGGAACTGCTGCTGGAATGGCATTAAAGAAAGCAACCGGACAGGGAATCAAAAAAAAGGGAAGGGGTCTAAGATTACCAGGGACCCCACACTGGTACGGAAAAGGCCTAAGATTACCAGGGACAGTTTACTGATATCTCCTATGTCCAATTTTGATTTACTCGATGCTGCTAAAAAATTAAAAATAAAAAATTTTAGAGGAGTTTTCATGCGCGATCAATTACCAAAACAACCAAATAACATTGAAACAGGTATTATTAATCTCGATGAAAATTCTGGTCCAGGCACGCATTGGGTCGCTTATGCAATTGATCCACGTGGAATTATTTATTTTGATTCATATGGACTAGCTCCACCAAAAGAATTCTTAAAGTATATTAGCGGTTATCAAAGTACTCCAATATGGTATTCAACATTACCTACACAAACATTAACTGATCCACCAATATGTGGTCGAGAAGTACTTAACGTACTTGATGTTATATCAAAATCAACAAAACCACCTCACAAAGTTGTACATGAATATACTACGACGTCATATTTAAACAGACATTAGTAAATATAATGGTAGATATTTATGGTAGATCTGCCCGTTGTAGAGGTCATCAGCAAGCTGATTTATCTAAATACGCAACTCTCGATCAGCTCAGAAATGAAATTGATGATTTATTAAACATAACCAGTGTGGATCAAAACGAAGTAGTTGTTTTTCAGGATAAGCAAGGACGATTAAAAACTAGTAATATACAACTACCAGATGTACTTGTGCGAGTTCCTACCGCGGTTGTTAATAATATAGTTACTTTTGCTGATCAGGGTAAAATACAAGATTCCGGTACGTCAGTCAGCGATTATATTAAGAAAGCTGGTGATTCATTCAGGGGTGACATTATTATGAATCAAAACAAAATTATAGACCTTGGAAACCCAACCGCAGATACAGACGCCGCAACAAAGAAATATGTCGACGATCAAGAATCTAAGTACGTATTGACCAACGGCGGTATAATGCGCGCATTTCTCGACATGAATAATAATGGTATTAACAATCTTAGAACACCAGAATATGATTTTGATGCTGCAACGAAAAAATACGTCGATGATAAGGAAATTCCAATAATAACTTCGTTAACGACAATTAATGATGGAATTGCTACATTTAAAACTGATTATATTAATCACGTACAATTGTTCTTAAATTTTCGTAGAAACATAAACAAAATCTTTAAAGAATTTTTTGGGGAACAACCAATCGTTGACATAAAACTCTCCGACATTAACACGAAACTCAACGACATTGTCAGTGGAATACCTAATATTGTTCAAAAAACTAATCTGATTAAAATTCCACACGGACAAATTAAAAATATCGTATATACAGTAGCATCAGGATCAACAATATGGGCATCGCAAAATGAAACTCTCGAATATACCGCAGAAGTAACTGGGTTATACAGGTTATCTATGTACGGTTCGGAAATTACTGCGGCAACTTCATCATCACCGAATGAATATCGTAATCCTCTATTGGTGAAGCTAACCAAGAATATGAAAGAAACCTTTACGCTGATATCAACGGAAATACATCCGAGAAGTTACTGGTGGTGCCTAGAATTCGTAACTGAAACTTAATTAAATGATGTTGTTAGTATAATGGATCAACCTTAGTCTCGCATCGACGTTCAACATTACAGATGCAATCAGGCATATGAGCGTCTGACTAAACTAAATAATTTTATCGACTATTATAACAAGAAAATAAAAAAATACAAAAGACGTATAGTTGTCATTGATGTAGTTGTTTACTCGGTTTCTGCTGTTATTACTGGAACAGGATTATTATTATCAACATTGACGATGACAGCACCTACTGTTATAACCATTATTGTTTCAGCATCAACGACTATTGCTGGAGTTCTCGGTATTATAACCAAAAAGATACATACTTGTACAAATGCTAAATTGCACGATTATATGATTAAATTACACACAGTGGCAGATGCATGTTCTAAATTATCTTTGTATATTTCTTCGTGTGTTAGTGATGGTGAAATATCTGATACTGAATTCGCGATGATGATGAAAACTTATGATGACGCTTTTAAAGTGATCGTTAATGATTTTAACGAATTAAATAACAACAATAATAATAATGACAGACAGGGAGTGACTTCAGCAGATCGTTATTAATACAACTCCGTCAAAAACTACGATGATATCGTTAAGTTCGACCAATCCTGAGTTTAGTGTCAATTTTCCAACCGCAATTCCTGCAAAAGAAATAGCATTAGCACAGTTACGGGTTTATTATAGCTGGCCAAATATTAGATCAAAACCATTTGGTGGACTACAGCCAAATAATTCATTAATATTCGCTAATAAGAATAAACCTGATGGAACTCCTGATTGGCAAATAGTTTCTATTCCAACGGGCAGTTATCAAATAGAACAGATTAATGATGAGTTTCAGCGCAGAATTAAATCTATTACAGGAAAAGAATCAAAAATAGCAATTACTGTCTACGAACCAACACTATCTGCGGTTATTGAAATAAATTCTCCTGATTATGCTGTAGATATTTATCAAAGTTCGATTAGATCAGTATTAGGATGGCCTGAAGTTCCACCGGTTTATAATGGAGTTTCAGAACCAAAACTAGAAGAATTTAAAATGAGTGAAGAAAAATTCATTAAAGATCCAGAATATCGAGGAAAACAACCATGGAGTAATACAAGATTTGGATTTCCAAACGAAGATAGATATTACTTTACCGATTTTGACGGTAAAAGAATCCCCAAGTTGAATAAAGCATTATTTATTATTAACACAGACACCAGGACGAAGATTAGTTATTATACTGTTGATGTAAGATTTATTAAACATTTTTTAGATACTCTTAAACCTGAATACGATAAAACGTTTAATGATTTAAGAAATTTACTTATTTCATTATCACAACATTATAATGAAAGTGTAAAGCAGCAAATAATCGAGTCAATAAAACATTTAAATAGTATCTTGTTCGATTTATACATCGTCAATCGAAGTATTATAAACACCGCGACTAAACTCGATGGAAATCGTTACACAAATCCAGAATCTAAACAAGTATTTCTTGATTATTATAAAATAACAGAAAAAGATTTACAAACATTTGTTATACCAGATTTAAATAACGCTGAAATGAAGAAATCATTAAATGATCTTATTGAAGAATATTATCCGGGAGTAATTGAATCATGGAAAAAAATAGCCCCTCCACCGGTTATACTAAAACACAATAACAATCCCTTTGGTGCCGGACGTCATATATCGCCAGGTATTGTAAATATAACAACAACAATTGCAGTCAATTTAGTATGTGACGTAATCGATGACAGTTATCAAGTAGATCTTTCAAAGTCTAATCACCGCAGTGGCATTGCGGAACAGGGGTATATACTATATTCATTTAGCCCTAAAGATCCACCAGGGTGGTTAATTGTATCTGAACCAATTAACCCAATTTATTTACGTGTACATAATCCATTTCTGACAAGAATAAATTTCAAACTCACTGACCAGGCAGGAAATATTTTGGATCTAAGACAAGAATCTCTTAATATTAATTTATATATACGCTCGTAGAACGTCTGATTAAATATTTCCTAATATAATAAGGGAAAAAATAATCTGATTCTGAAATAATATATTTTTTTTAATCTGATGGGTTTATGGGGACTACATTTTTTTAAATAATTATTCAGAGACTGATATTTTTTATTTTAAAGAAATAATTATTATATAATGAACCAAGAAAACATTAATGATATTATTTCTGCTATTAAAAAATTAAAACATAACAGAATAAATCTATCTGATAATCTCGATCCTGAAAAAATATTATGCGATTATGAAATATTAAAACAAAGAAAAATTGACAATAAATACACATTACCATCCAATTATAAATTTGTAAAATCAATTTATCAGTCTATGTTAGAATCCTTGGCGATGGTAAATGAAAAACAGGTAAAACTATTTGCGCCTCTTGCACGTTCGATCGAAAATGTCAGATCCGAACTGTCTCGTGAATACGAGAAAAAGAAGATCGTGGATAATCGTATAATGCAATTAAGAAAAATTATGTTATTTGATTCTGTCAAAAGTGAAAGTGACACCGAGAGCAGTGACGGTGAAGGTAAAATATAGAGTCGAATTATATACAATTTATTTATTAGGAAAACAGAATTAGATATATTCAAATATTATCCGCTGATCGTATTTGAATGAAAATGCAGATCTAATAATATTATCTGCAACACGTTTTACTGAAGGTATGCAAATACCAAAATATCTGGCAGCTGCATTCATTGATTTAAAAGTTATTTCTTGTCCTGTTTCTGTATTTATGGATTTAACCGACCTCGGGATCTTGGGATATTTTCCAGTATTTCCGCGTGCAGCATTCTGACTAGGTGTAATAACTTGCAGGTTAGATAACCGATTATTCTGGGGATCTCCATCAATGTGATCAACTACAAGTCCATCTTTGATCAATCCAAAATGACATTCGTAGATGAATCTACTTGATAAATAATGTTTATTTCTACCGGTATTAAATACAAAATAACCAGTATTATTAATATTACCGACTGGTTTTTTCAATCTGCAGTGTCTGATTACACCATCTCGGGATGCTTCATAATTTTTTATTATTGGATGTTTCACAAATTCGTTTTGCTCCATTTATATAATAATATTATTTGTCTAAATCATTATTTTGAAATCTAACTAGATAATCTTCTTCTGTCTTTATAGGAGAGTCAGTATTATTTTTTTTTGTCATAATATCGTTTTAATTCCCTGTATTTTTTTCCGCCACATTTTAGACACAATTGAGTTTTTCCTCTGACTCCAACACCACACTGAATACACGGTATTGGTCCTGTACTTCCATTTTTGAAACTTTGTGCATGATTTCCGCAGTATTTGTTCACGCACGGTTTATTACAAAGAGAAATATATCCAATTCTGAGCCAAACACATTTGTTCTTTGTTTCAATCATTATATATATACTAAAATTTTAATTTAAATACTTGTCTTAATTATATGGAGGAATTATCGGTAATTGAACCTTCCCATGCTAGATTTGATCTTGACAGACTATCAGAATATAAATATAGTACTTTGATGCAAGATCTGGCATTAACGGATGAGGATATAACTGAACGTATTCGTGAAGCAAAAAATGAATTTCGTGACGATGGTGCTGCTCATGTATGGTCAACATTCAGAGTCGGAAATGTTACTAATATGATGAATGACAAACGAGGAAAAATAATTATTAATCACCTTGATGATCAAAAATATTTTATTTTAATAAAATTTATTGTAAATACAAAAGAAGATATTTGGATTATTCGTGACAAACGCGATCCAGTACATATACAGTCAGGAAATAATATTGTTCTCTTAAATAATAAATCTAAACCCGGAATACTGACTGGTGTTGATAAGATATATTATGAACGGAGCTACCCAGTTACTGCAGTTGTATATGGAATATTTCCGTTGAATAATAAACCTGACGTCGAGGATCTAAAACCTATGAAACTGTCAGAGTCAAGAATAAACTGTGTAGCTGAACGAGTTACAGAACATTTTACAAACGCGATACGTGGTAATGGTTTAACAGATTTACGACGTAAAAAAATAAATACTTGGGCAGAATCAGTTAAAGATACCGGAGCATCTATCAAAGATGTCGCTGAACTAGAAAAGAAATTAAGATTTCCAATAACAGTAAAAACGTTGACGGGAGAGATTTTATATAAACCAAAATACACAAAAAATGGAGCTCCAATAGATATTATTGATCATAATTCGCACGCATGGACCTCAGCAGTAACAGTATTTCCACGAGATAGAAAAGTTAAATTTTATGATGGTCATATATTTGATTTTATCAGAAATATCAGTAAAAGTGACCCTGTGTCCGTTTGGTTATTTCAGAGTTCGGAATATGATCATTACGATCAGTTTGTACGGCCTAATGGTGATATTTACCGTATAGAATCTCTTAATGTAGAAATGGAAAATCTTGCACTGAAGTATACTTCAGACGATGTCAAAATTAGACAATTATTAAATAATTGTTTTACAGTTCCATCCGTAGCAGCTCATTTTGCTCAGGAGAAAAATTTATGGAAACCAACACGATCGGAATTTCTTGAAGATATTCATAAAAGCTGCGTAGAATATGGACACGGAGGATTATGGAATACTAAATACAACTATGGTGACGTTATATCCATCGATATGGTGGCATGTTATCCTGGAAGTTTTCTTGGATACGGAGAATGTTCTAAATACTTTAAGAGATTCGGACATCCATCACACGAAATGACCAGGGCTGCAATAAACGGACATTTACCAGATTTTGATTTAACCGGATTTGCTCATGTAGAATCATTTGAGTTTGCAGAAAATCGCCATCCGATTACTTATGTTTGGTTTGGAAGACATTTTTCAGAAAAATGTTGGGTTCCAATAGTACTATTGCGATATATGCTTGATGTTGGAATTTTAATATCTTTACAGGTGAGCGAGGCCATTATATCATATAGTCCACAGAAACAAATTTGGTTACCAGAACCAAATAGATTTAATATTGATGATGCCAGGAAAGAATTTCCTAATCTTAATGAAGATGATATTATTAAAATTACTAATAATATACGTAAATGCAGAGACGAGCATGATGAAAAATTTGCAAAAGATCTTGGTAGAAAGATAATTGGTAAATTTACTCAAGGAGGAGCCTATGATCATAAAAGACATTGTACAAGATTAATTATGGACGATGCTGAACTCGATTTTATAATTGCTGATACAACAGAAAAAAACATATTTATAAATCGGAGTAATGCTTATTTGTCAGACGGAACCAAACTAGGTACAATTGTGAGTTATCTTGATGGTGACTCACCACAATTTACTCATTTAAGATCATCTATGTTGGCATATGTTTCTATAAATATACTGTCTATGATAAATAGATTTTCTCGTGATGCTGTCAGAGTCGCCACGGATTCGTTTTATATAAATAACAAATATACGGATTTATTAAAACCGCTACTTGGTAATGGTGAATGGGGGTCATGGAGAATAAAACAAGAAAATATACTTAGCTATTCTGAATCTGCCGACGTTGAAATTAAGGAAATATATTACAAAATAATAATCAAATATCAAAGTCATCAGCACCATCTGTATATGATCCTGTGGCTAGACATAATACTGTTTATCTTAATGGGTGTGGAGGGTCAGGTAAAACAACGCGTGTGATTAAATTATTCATGAATAATAATTCGGATATAATTGTTTTGACACCGACACATAAATTAGCCAGAGAAATAAAAGAGCGAGGAGTAAAATCGTGTACTTATCATAGTTTCTTCAGATGGTGTGGAGACACATGGACTCCCGAACGAATGGGTGAAAAATATATACCTAAATATATTATATGGGACGAGATATGCACGGTGTCGTTAGAAATATTTAAAACATTTCTTGAATGGCTATTGACGAAGAATACTGCTATAATAATGTGCGGTGATCATGGTCAACCACCACCTTTTATTGGACAGTCTCCACATGAATGGCTGAAGAATAACGTAGATTATTATGAAGAAATAAATGATGACCATAGAGCTATTGATGAACCGCTGAAGGAATTTAAAAGGTTAATTAGACTACAACCAGACAGAATACAATGTGAAATAATGCGCGGAGTAATTCCAGAGACTTCTATGAGTGAATTTTTAACTTTATGGAATCCCGCTGATTTAATAGTTGCAAGTAGAAAGATAGTTCGTGATGAACTACAGGAGAAATTATTTCTGTTACATAAAGAAAAGTTTTCAGATCTACCTGTACCTTTATGTTATCGCCCAGCAGATACTCGACAACAGAATATTGATGTTGAAATTCCTGGTGGAGACACTGAAAATGTCCGAGTACAGAATCTTGTCTTGAATGATATTGTTTTAGTCGATATTAATGTCGTTGAGAATGCGCTGAATATGAATAAATCACCGTGGACGTTAGGATATACTATAACTATTCACTCATCACAGGGGTTAACTATTTCTGATACAAATATTTGGATTATAGATGATCGGATTGAATGGTCGAATTTAGTCTATCTCGCAGTTTCTAGAGTCAGAAGAATATCTCAACTACATAGGGTTATTATTAATTTCATAGAAAATAATGATCAGACTGTTAACAATGACGTAATAAGAAAAAAACTATCTGGTTATAAGCAATGTGACAAAAAAAATAAGCGTGACTTTGATATTGATACTGAATTTATTATAAAACTAAAAACACAACAGAATAATAATTGTGCAAGTTGTAACTGTAATATGTTGTGGCAATATTCGAATAATAATCCAAAACAATTTACCGTAGATAGAATTAATAGTAATCTTGGTCATACACGTGATAATGTGATGCTGACCTGTCTTGAATGTAATCGACGTCGGGGCGCTGGTTATGTAATTGTATGTGGTGGTAATTGTGTGTCTTTAGGAATTACCTGTAATTGTTCACGCACAAATCCACGTTGAGGGGCTCTCGAATCCAGTCTGTAGATTGGAGGTCTACCAGTGGATCTAACTACACTAGAAATTGTATGTGTAGTCACACTCCATATAGGATCAGTTGCTCTTTTTTTACCACCTTCAAGTTCGCCAGGTTCGTATAAATATCTTACAGTTACATTACCTAATACTGGTTGATGTTGATGTCTGTCATCGCTACGGGGTATATATATTTTTTGTGATCGCATTAGAAGGTTTCATGGAAGTTGAACGAGTAATTTCATTATTTAGTGCAGTTATCACACTTGGTAACCTTGCAACCCATTCACGAGATCTCTCACCGGATTTAAAGTCAGTAGATATCTCTTTTGCGTATTGGTATCCAAATAACCACTCGGCAAGTGTTCGATTAAATCGTTCAACAATTGCCTGATCACGATGAATTTCAGTATGTCCTCGTCTGATTTTAACGTTATGTTTCTTCATCAAAGATAATACTACTCCTAGAAATTCTTTGCCAGGATCAACCTGTAATAACTGTGGCCATCGCAAAGGTCCTCGCTGATAAATTCGTTCAAACGCAGATGAAACTTCAGACGCTGTCTTTGTTGATAATGGTTCAGCTTCTTTATATCTACTTGCAACGTCAACGACAGTTAATGCGTATTTGTATGTACGTGACTGACGTTTACCAATTTTAATGGTATCGTGTGGTAAAAATAAAATATCTGCTTGATGAACCTCATTAGGGACGCTGACATCAAAATGTGCATATTGAATATTTTTAGGCGGTGGTAGATAAATTTGCCATATTACCTGTCGTGCTAACCACGCTGCAGCAACAGAACGTGAAACTTTTGCTGCTTCAGATAATTTAGTAATAGCTGATTTACCTCTCCAATATCCTCTTGGGCTATAATAAATGGATTCCATTATAATATTTATATAATTAATTACCAGCCCCTAGCATTATTTTACCTTTCATGGCAGATCTTAGTAGAAAACTAGCTAATTTATCTCTAACAGATTTATTTGGTATAGAATTTAATGCATGAATCAATTTTACATCTGCGAGATGCCTTTGTTGTAAATCTTTACTTTTATACGCAACATCATGAACATGACACGCTTGATCAATCTTATTTACTGGATACTCTCCTGGTCTTGGTTGATCTTGATCATCAAGTCGGATGTCAAGTCGGGTTCCAGGACCACAATAATTATATCCTGGTAGGTGTTTCTCACCGGCATATTTAGCCCACGGAGTTCCTGGTAATTTTCCTAATAAAGCGGCTATATCTCCACCTGTCTTTGTACCTGACTTTGTCAGGGAATCAGACATGGAGATAAATTTATATTTTTTCGTGCCGCATTTTACACATTTACCTGTTAATGCGCGTCGTTTATTTTTTGTTATTATTGTTGTCAGTCCAGTAGTGGGTGTAGATAATCTACATCGAACACAATATAGACTCATATTATTAATAATATGGATATAATTGACTTTTCGGCGACACGAAACAGGAGCCAGTGAAGCATCATCCAGCATTACCAAATTCGATACGAATGATTATAATAGGTCCATCTGGATCGGGTAAAACACAACTATTATTAAATTTAATAATGCGATGGTTAAAATGGAGTAAATTGTATTTAGTAGCACCATCCGTAGATGATCAACACTGTTACAAAGTACTTAAAGATTTTAATGAAAATGCAAAATTGCTGAATGAAGACGGAGACGATGTTGTTGACTTTATTACCGATATTGATGAGGCTCCATATGTAGATGACCTAGATGGATTTATTAATAATTTAGTGGTGTACGATGATGTAATGCTGGACAAACAATCTAATCCAGCTAGAATATTTTCTCGAGGTCGTCACAAAAATACTGACGTGATTTATGTTACACAACGATATACACAGATACCTAAAGTGATCAGAGATAACTGCAATATTTTGATTGTGTTTAATGGAGTAGATAATTATACTCTACAGAATATTTATTATACTTGGTGTTCAGGGGATATGGACATGATTAAGTTTAAAAGCTTCTTTTCAAAAGCACAATCTGCTCCGTTCGGATTTATAACAATAAATCTTCATGACCCAAGATCCAGATATCGTATAGGTCTAGATAAAATCTTTGGTTAATCTGTGATTAACTCTGCTCCTCCTCTGCTAGAGAATTATTTCCCCTTTCTATGTATGTCTGTATATATGCATGTTTGTCTGTATTTTAATTTATCAAAAATAATCAGTAGATCCTAGCGGTTACCCTTCAATGGAGCCCCTCGATAGCCTGTGTGACTTTCATGGGGTCCTTACATTGTCGTTCTCTCTTATGACGTATTATGCGGCACGCCCATGTTCTGTTTCTTTTGGCTAACACCCTTCTGGATGTTTATTTGGGGGTTCTTCCATGTGGCAGAGAGCTCAAGGCATGCTACTGATTATTTTAGGGGGGGCAAATTTGCATAGACACACCTCCCGGCGAATTTCTAATCGACGAAAGCGAAATATTAGCAATTCAGAAGGCTGTCTAGGCATTGCGATTTCGATAAAAACCCCACGAAACCCCGGGGTAGAATTCCAAAATAGAATCCGACCACGAGATACGTGGTGGTTTATCGAAATCTCAGGGGATGCCTCCCCCCCCCCCACTTATTAAAAAGACGTGGGCGACCCGGGGACCCGAACCCATCTCAGCGAGATCTGGGGTCGAACCGCAAACATCAGTATTAAAGTTTCCAGCAACTTTAACATTGAGCTAACGAACTCGACTACGGATATACGTTTTAGAAATTATTATATGTGATTATTGTGCAATAGCATTTGATGTCTGATTTTACAAATAAATAAATATTTATAATTTTATTAAGATATTTTGCCATTATATATATGAACCGATTAAAATGTATTATATTTAAAATTAAAGCACGGAAATAAACTGCACACAAATACCTGGACCCGCGGATATCTCCGCGGACGATAAACACAGCTATTGTTTGAACTACTACGTCACACGTCCTTGAAAAATCGGTACGCATACCTATCTCAGTACATGTTTGAAAGCCTATATTATGTATGACTCACTTCACACTGTATATACATACAATAGCTGATCTGGATAAATTCATAGCAGCAGGCAGGGTGGACGACAAAAATTGAGTAACCCGGTAAGTAAACTAAACGCACTATAACAAAATTCAAAAATGAAGTAACAAAAATGAGCTAACCCAAAAGATTTATTATTCGTTTTTTAATCTAAAGGTAATAATATAGTTAGAAGGCTCGGTTTATCGTTTTGACCCTTATTTTTTGTTATTTATTTTTACTTAACGGTTCAGGCAAAAAGTTGTAGGGTTCACCCTGCCTGCTGCTCCCCTGTTGCTAATTTGTGCAAGCCACATATTTTAATTATAGTCACGCTTATCAGTTGTACATTTTCCTAACTCGAACATTTTAGAATTTTATGTACAATGTTACATAGTATTTCCAAAAATACAATAAAAAATTATAGAAGGTGACTTATAAAAATTGTTTTCTGTCAAGGTCGATAGTGTGAGATATTATTTTCGAATGGTAGCAAATGAAAAATATTATAGTTATTCGTCTCCTTACTCTTTGGAAAGAGAGCTTCAATGCGTTGGATCTCCTGAGAAGCCAATGGAGGGGAAGAATAGTCACCTAAGTCTTTATACTAATGACGCAACACTTTCTCTTCGGAGATGAGACCCCAAGCGTTATCCAGATCCCATTCCAATTTTTCTTCTTGGCTCATCATACTACATCTATCATGTTGAATATGAATGGGGGGATCATTTTGACATCCACAACAATGTTCATGGGTCAGAGCTATAATTTTTTCAGCGATGTGCTTAACAAAACAGGAGATGAAATGTTCTTATTCTGGCCATCTTGACATCATGATGGTTTCTTTGTATTTTTCTTCTGTAGTATTTTCTCTCTCTTGTTTTGGCTCAAAGACATCCTGGTTCCCCATCTCCAAAGAGGCTCCACATTCCAAAGAGGGTAGATATTCTTCCATAGCTTCCAAAAGTCTAGAATCACCTCACAATCTGTTAATTTCTGGAGTATTATTAAATTGTGCACAAAAGATAACATTTATCATGTTGGGAACACCTTGTGCATGCAAACTGAAGTTCCGCACAAAATTTGCCAGGTTTTAGAAAGTGAAAATCTTCCTCTTTGCTGCCTTGGTCTGGAGTGAAATCAAAATCCCACAAAGCGTAACCTTCTGCATAATTGTCGTATGAAATGCCGCGACTGGTGCTGGTAACTAACTGTCTGAAGGCTTCATACAGAGACAAAGTACAACCTCAAGTAATTCCTCTTGTCAAAGTTAGGTTCGAAAGGTCTGGTACACAAGGTCTTGCCATCTCCACTGACTTATATCTTGCACACCTCGTAGCGTAGAAACTCAAAAGGATTTTCAGCAACATCTCCATTGAAGGCTGCATTGCTTATGATGCCAATTATTAAATGTTTGGGTAACTGTCTTGCAAAAGATGATCTTCGATCTTGGATCGAAGATTAGCGGCGATGGTGAAGGTTTTTACTTCCACGTGTCATATAGGATACTTGAAGGATGTTCTGCTGGAACTGTGACTGATGTCGTTTCCTACTTTAAGTAACACTTCCACACGGCGCACGTAGAGTCGGGCTTCTTAGCTGATGGTTCTGTAAATGGTAGCATCAGCCATCAAATGGAATTTGGCACTGCTTCGAGTCAGTCTTAGATGGACATCCACTCCGTTGAACAAAATACTTGTCTTGCAGCCACATGTCCAAGTGCAAACAATCCATCAGTTCAAAAGTGTGCCCATCTTTGATTTTGTTTCAACAGTCGTTGAATCCCACATTGTGGTTTGTATCCTTATCTGTAATCAATTCTGTGTTGTCAGACTTGCCTTGCGTATCAGGCTTCCATAGCACGCAAGCATCCAGACACGTGTTCTTGGCTTCTTTTCTGTATGTCAAGAGATTTTCTAGGTACACACGGTAAGGGTAAGTATCCATGCTGTTGCTTACCAGTTTGTTATTCAAACACAAATCCACTACGCCAAACAAGGAATGCATGAAATTGCTGACGGGTTCTACTTTGTCATCGTCTAAAGGATTGTTGTCCGTATCGAGAACTTTGACTTTCAAATACAAGTGACTGCTATTCAGTCTGTCCTTTAATTTCAAATTCAGTTGGGACTGATGCCATCAAAGACGAGAGGAGGGGGGATGAAATTCTACTCATTGAGAATCTTGCATCGTCATCATGGCAAACAGATCCACTGCTGCTAAAGGAGAATAAGAGGAAGTTGTTGCCACTGGAGAAGCTCCTTTAGAAACAGCTTTTCATTTTTTCATCAAAATGGGGAACGACGCGTGCTAAATCGGGTTTGGCTGGCATCACTAACAACGGCGAAGTGGAATAAGTGCTGGAGACAGACTCATCGCGGGATGTGGTTTGGGGGAATAAGGTTGCGTCCAAGAAGCTGGTAGAAGCTGTTTTCTTGGGACTTTTCTTTTTCTTGGGGCTTTTCTTTTTCTTGGGATGGGACCTGAACGTGCCACTCTTCCTCTTCGTATGATGTCTTTGGGAAGAGGGTGTTTTCTTGGGGATGGCTGCCGTTCCCATATAAAGAGGAAATGAATGATGGCACCTTATAAAGAGTAGCTCCCTCCAGGTTTCAAAATGATTTGCTTTTAGGTTTGAGTATCATTTATGAGATCTGCCAGTTATGACAAGATCACTTGACGTTTGTCAAAAAAGCGTTTGGTTTGATGAGGGGTGTGAATGATGCCTTGAATTATCTGATGTGCTGTCATCATAAACCATCTTAAAACATTTTTGAGACTGGCTTGCAACACACGTTCATAAACTTGTGGATTTTTTTGCTACTGATGCCATACAGGGCGCGAATCGATTTGGCTGCAAGATGAGACTGAAGGGAAGTCATATTGGCGATGGTGAGATAGAAACAAAGTGTCGGAGGTTTTTGTAGCTTTTTTCTTACCAATGAGGAGGTGTAAAGGACCAGCACTCCTTCTTGGCACCTGTCGTGCAACAGATGGGTACGAAATGGCAAAATAATCGGGTGTAGTGGGTCTTATATCGACGAGTAAACAGGCGTGAGGTGCTTGAGCGACATCGTCTTACGCATAAGTCAGCCAGGGAGTTCCTAACTGTTTGGTTAACACTTGCACTTGAGATTTATCTCTGAGACTTTTAAACAAGACCACGTAATGAGCGTTGAGACTGACGGTACGATGGGCTTTATTTTGTTAACACAGATTTGGGGTAATGTGAATGATGCTGGCACTACGATTATTCCAAAGTTTAAGTTCTTCTTTGTCTTCTCCTAACATGTCGAAGATGACAGAAGATGTGTTTGACTCATGTCAGACAAGATCCTGTCGTCTTCGTGAGGAAAGCTTTCCACAAACACGATAGATTCTCC
>JAECUM010060312.1:0-25920 GCA_016617855.1 Megalonaias nervosa
TGCTATACGAATTTACTGTATTTTGATTTCCTTTGATATTACCGCTGCACCGGGTATTATCAGTTTCATCATGATATATATGGAACTATTTCATAAGTTCCTACCCCCACTACCACCACGCACCTACCCCAGTAATCATTAATCTGTCAGGGTCATGTAGTGTTAGACTTCCCCATGCGTCCTGTCCATTCTTCGGGAGACACTTGACAAGAGTAAAAATTGGCTAGCATTATTAATTCTTTGGTGATGTTAAATGTATAAAGTAAATGTGAGAACTCGTGTGTCTAACATCTTTCAGTAAATTGCAGGTGTAGATTAGGAGGAGGGACTATGAAGCGGGGCGGGTGAAACCGGCGCGCGTACCCACCACGTTTTCTTTACAAGCTCGATGGTTAATATGCCTGTAAACATTTAAAACTGAGGCGCTTTTTAAGGGATCATCGCCCCATGGGCACCGCTGGCGGTTCCGCTCCACAGACCTTTCGCCTATTTGTTTAGACAACCCCCAAATAATAACGAAAATAAACATGATACTACTGGGTCCGCCACAGAATTGCCCTCAAACCTGTCAGACTTAATTCAGATCAGGTGAATAGGTGAATATCATCTCTCATCATGCTCATTTACTTATTTCGTCAGAGTTATGCTCCTTACTGGTAATAAATAGATATACTGTGTACGACAATTCTTGTCTGAGGAACTTGTTCCACGGGATTTGAGGAATTACAATAAGATTCTGGCAAATATATTATAAAGGAGATGAAAATGTAAATGTTTTTATGTCATCATACTCCAATATTTTACCCATAGCTATTTCCCTTTTCTTGGTTTTTTTATATATATATATAAAGAAAAGTCATGTTCCGATAACGTTTTAAATCGTACGCCCTCAATTTGCCATCCATTATAAATTTATTTTTGCAATGTATCTTTATACATACATTCTGTCAGATTGACACTTGTTTATGCTTTGACGCTTCAAACAGAAAGATGACGGGGTAATCCCTGTCCACTGGATCCGTTTCATATTCTTCCAGCAAGTTCAATATTTCACTACTGATATTGCTGCTCAGACCAGAGGTTTTTTTTCTCATCTCTATTATTCTGTTATACCAGTATTATCGTGTATGAATGAAACGTAGCCATTGGCTTTTAGACAGCTTGCACGGTATTTTATCCTAAGTACCAGCTTCACACTACGATACATATTATTTTTAAAAACTGACCCTTCCGGAACAGCTTGATTTTGTTTCAGCTAACAAATGTGTTATTGTTAGGATAAAATGTGACTATAAACAAACACATTACAACTGAATTACACATAATTATCTTTGTTCACTTATACCTATTGATCATATTACTACTGTGTTATTTACGTTAATATTTTATATATGTAATACGTGTAATAATACATCATGAGGTCACAAATGATGTCATTTCTTCATGCAGATAAAGGTGTAAGGACCGAGGCATCTGAATCTATTTCAAAGCCACATCACTACACTATAATGCAGCTTGGTCAAATTAAAGGAGTATTTCTGTCTGCGATAAATAAGTCTTATATTAGTGCTCATTTCAAATAAAATGTATGAAACTTGTCAAATAATTTCAATATTCTGATTGCCTAGACACGCAAAAGATAAAATTTATTTAACGAGTTTCATAAATTTCATTTGAAGTAGGCATTCGTGGAAAATTCTTTTATTAATTTATGTCATTTTTATCCATACGAAAACAAATCCAACAAATCAATGGATTCTTGGAGAATGACTTGCCTACTAATCATCTTACGACTGTAACTCCATTATGACACAGTCCAAAGCCAAACTGAGACTATAACCCCATTATGACACAGTCCAAAGCCAAATTGAAACTATAAGCCCATTTTAAAACAGTCCAAGACCAAACCCTAGACTCGATCTGGATGAAGGCTTGAGCTCTTATGATGCATCTGGTAACAGAAAGTCCAGTTATATTCGTAATGATAAGTATTTTACAATTCTGGTCAGATATATTACAATATAACTTGTCTTGCGTGATTGCAATATAACTTGTCTTGCATCATTACAATATAACTTGTCTTGCATCATTACAATGTGACTGTCTTGTATCATTACAATGTGACTTGTCTTGTATCATTACAATGTACCTTGTCTTGCGTTATTACAATATGACTTGTCTTGCGTCATTACAATGTGATTTGTCTTGCATTATTACAATGTGATTTGTCTTGGGTCATTACAATGTGACTTGTCTTGCGCCATTACAGTGTGACTTGTCTTGCATCGTTGCAAATGTTACTTAAATAGCTCGTAATTATTGATACTTGTGTCAAAATTTGTTACTTTCGATTTTAAAGTTTGTCTTGTGTTTTTCTAGTTGTGTAATTTTGTAATTGTACTTTGATTTAAGGTGTACGTTATTTGTAGATATATTCGTTTCCTTTAATATTTATTTTTTTCAATAGACGTATAGATTTTTCTTAAAGGCAGAGAACATCGTTCCTCAGATACTGCATACTGTTTCAAAAAGCATTGGTAGTAGTGTGCGTCATTTTTATTTAAAATTAGATATTACCTTTGTTAATTTAAACTGCATTTGTTTCTCTTCCGGAAAGATGATACATTAATTACGTTTAGCCCAAATATATTTTCTTATAAATGTAACAACGTCAAATGCACTGTAAAAAAAAGCTGTTCACTGTCTGAAAACATTGATGGAAACAAATCATCCATTTTCGTAGGTAAATTCATTCGGTGTGAGTCTGTTTATAGGTGGGACTGATTGGGTATGTAATTCATATTTATGAACTCACTAAAACGTAACATTTTCTTTTGTTTCTTAAAATCTCGGAAAGATTAGGATTCTGATTTTCCCTTCTCTTCACCGATAAAATTTAAAACAGATACCTTTCAAACTTAGCGTTATAAAGGGATGGCATTCTCAACCAAGCCAGGTCACTTTCAATAATTGTTTTGGCTTGATGTACTAATGTGGTGTCATATTTGGGAAGTTTTAAAGACGCGCTGAGCACATGAATATTTGTCACATGACATAAGATTTGGAACATTAGCAGGAAGATTATACAAAACAATAATTACATTTTCATGTATGGAGTTGTCAAACAACAATGTATTTCACGTATTGAGTATTTACCCAATAGTTTCATGACCTTCGATGTTGATACAAAGTATGGTGATATCCTGTTCCAGGAGCAGGTCATGCAACCTTTTTATCTGAGGCAATGAATAAAATAAACTAAAATTGTAATTTAAGGACGTTTTGTCTAAAGACAGACTCAGTTCCATGATAACTGGACTTGCACTATAGTCTTTGCAACACTGAAAACTAATAACTAATAACCTTGGTATCCTGAGGTTACCAAGTGAAACCTTCGAAAGAAATTGCACAAGAAGCACTAAAAGCAAGGCAGTTAGTAATTTAGTGCTTCGAAGTCTGATAAAAGACTGTAATTCGAAGTAAAGTAAATATGCTGTTTTAATATATAATTTGGATTCATTACGCATGCAAATCTCTAGATAAATTTATGTTTTGTTAATTTTCAATTATTGGATTTATTTTATATCGAATCAATAATTAAAATAAATGAAGAAGCTAAATTCAAAATTTACATTTAAGCATTTAAATTTTCACAGAATTTTAAACAAATACGAGAGTTAGAAATAAGACTAATGGACCTACCTTCGTAATTCTTGTTTGTATGCCGTTATAAATGCTCAACCAAATCAATGTTGAAATTTGATCAGCTCCTTTGTAAAACTACTGCGTTCATCGACTTGGCATTACAAGTAAATGTTAACTTAATATCTATCAAACATCTGCCTTTGTTTTTGTTCTCGAACTAGTTACAGCAGGTTCAGAAAGTACCGAGTCATAAACGTAAAAAATCTTTATTTTTATTTAAAGTGGAAGACAAATGTACTCATTGGCGTGAGTTAGTTACAAACGGACAAAAATATGACAGTTATCTTTTGAACAATGAATCTGATAGCCGTGAGGAAAATTGATACGTCTATGTCTGAAGCATAAATTGGAATATACATGTATATGCAGATCTTTTCCACACTACCTAATGCATATAAGGCATAATAATTCAATCGTATGTATAATTTATGTCACAGTGTTTTGGGATTAAGACTGCACCTGTATACACACCTTTGTAGATTTTATACCATGCAGTTCCGTTATTAAGACTGTACTTGCATAACACGTATCTGGATCTTATTCCATAGAGCTTCGTGGTTAAGACTGTACCTGCATACAAACTAAGTTTTGTTATTAATACTGCACTTGTATACGCACATACGTAGATTCTATGTCATATAGTTTCGTGATTTAAGACTGTATCTGTATACATATAATTAGATTTAATACCTTAGAAATTCCTGATTAAGACTGCACTTGTATAAACACATATGTGCGCTTCTTCTTGTTCTGACAACTGATCAAGCCCCATTGAAACCGAGATCTCCAACATCACGGAGATGTGATGGACACATATTAGGTCATGTTCTGCTGGCCTTTCCTTTTTCCAATCAAATTACAGCTTTCAAATGTATGAAAGTTAAAAACTTTATTTCAAACGATAATGCTCACAACGCGAAATGCAACGCTTTTTCTGATAGGTTACGAAAAATAGGTGGATTGGAATTACAATGGTCAGCTGCACACTAATCTATATCTGTGCCTGTCAGATCTTTTAATTATAAGAAGACTGCGATTATAATTGGTCTGACCATGACAGCCACCACATTTACTGACACCTTTATATTGGTGTTATTGTCCTCCATCTTGCTCATACCTTTTGCAGTTGTTGTTGTTGTTTGCTGCAATCACATTCTAACCCGCCATGGGGTTTTTTGTGTGGATATGTTGTGATAATAAGTATACGTATATTCAGGACAAACTAAAATGTTTGCATTATTTTTTAAAACAAAGCATGTTATTGTTGTACATGACAATCCATAACTAACAGACTTTTCCAACAACAATAATATCAGAATGCGACTATTTAGGTAGAAAATACAGTTCAATTAAGTTTTTGTTTCAAAAATTATCCGATTAATTTATCACTGGCATATAATTATTAAACCTGATGGCAAATCATATCTTGAATAAATACGATAATCCAACTTGTTTTCCTTCTTATTTTGGATGATTATTTACACTGGTTTTTGCTTTCTCTCTAAAGACAACATACCAACCAACAAAAACATAAAGAAGAAAAACACTAAGCTCTCATATAGTCCTGTATCAGCTTCTCTGCTTTTAAGTAATCAAGTCAGCGAGTAAGAATTTTGTCTCCTTCAAAATCCCCAATAATGGCAATATTGTGTTTTAGAAAATTTGTGGAATATTCATGTGGTATACAATAAAAGACTGCTAATATTTAGTTATTAAAAAAATTTGCTAGACCAAACAGAGTTACTCGTTAAAGTCCTTAACTCTGGATTAATTTCTTTTTTGTAAGAATTTCATGAACGTTAAACTATTTAAGAAAACTCAGTTCTCTTAAAAGGTTTGCAATAGTCTCATGACTTTTGTTAAACAATGTTCTGTTACAAGTCATACTGTGTAATATATCTAGATTCAGCACCACACCCACGACCTTGGATTCGTTGGTCGATACAGTCCTCTCCTTACACTATGAATAAGTGAGTTATGACCCCTGCGTTACTTGTAGCTTTTCCCCTTGTGTATGGGCCCAAGCTTTTTGTATTGCATTATATGGCGCAATGGGAAAGAAAACATGCGGACTATCAGTTCTTCCCTTTCAGTGTCTATAAAATAATGACCAACTTCTCATACATTGCTAAAAATATGGACAACAAATCTTGATATTAGGTTTTAGGTGGTATTTAGACTGAATAATGCAATTTACCCAAACATTGACCCTGCTAGTATAGTGTGTGCGCTTTGAGGCGTCTTTTTCCCGTTACAGAAATTTTACTAAATAAACAGTCTTTTAAAGTAGCGGTCCTGTCTAGAAAATCTAGTGTACGCAATGCTAATCTAGCGGCAGCAAAACTGATCTTATAATGTTCCAGCGTTTGTGTGAATACAATATGTTAAATAGATCCAGTCAGATGTATTCACAATGAATAGAATTTACGACACATGCCTTTAGTACTTTCCGTAAGTGTGTGTGTGTGTGTGTGTGTGTGTGTGTGTGTGCACTACAGGGGGTCACACTACTAGCCTCAAAATGTAACTCTGGCCTCTAATATTAATTTAACATTATGAAGAAAGAGTGACAGTTTTGTACTGATGAAGTTAAGGAAATCTGGTCTCTAATAAGAAATGCTATGTTAAACCTATACCTTCTAGTCAGTACACCATTTAACTGACCAGCACACACTCGTCTACTGACCAAAACGACATTTACTAACGGAAATGCCGTTTGAATAATCGATACTAACTCATCTACTAACCAATAGATATATAAGAGATAGATAATTCATCAGCACCCACTCAACTACTGGCCAACGCCAAATTTTCTATCCAACACGCTGTACTGAGTGACCAACACCCACTCATCTACTAAGTGACACTCACACTTACAACCAATACAAGGGTAGGATGTAAAACAAGAGGATATTTTAGAAGCGTAACCCATTTATAAACGAAACCAAAATTTTCCATATTTCTCCAATCTTTCCCTAACATTCTTGTAAATATAACTAACACACTAACACACCCCTACCACTCTATATAATTCCTATGACCCTAGAAGAATATGGAGAGAAAAGGTGAAGAATATCAATACTCTATACACACAAACATATACTATCATACACAATACATAGGAATGTAGTCTGGGTTTAAATCGTAGATGCGAACGACATACAAGCACATAAAACGCAGATGAGGTTGACAATGAATGCGTAGTATCTCTAATTCTAAGAGAACTGAATGGTCATGATAAAGGCCATTGAATGTTTTCTCGGATCGTTGATGTTACCGATATCTATGAAAACTGCATCCCCACCCCACCTCAACCCCAGTGTTGGGCTCTACATCAATGGCACATGCCATCGTAATTGCTCCATCTGCTGACGGAGACAGGGCCTAAATTGAAACTCATCTGCGTCCAACTCCCAGTTTTTGATATGCGGAAATAGGAGTAGCTCTGGCTTTTGTTTCTGGCGCTGCTACTCTCTTTTGATTTCTTTATTTCTTTACTGCAGCTTATGCTGCATCCTTTCCAAGTTTTGGCTTGTGTACGAGAATTCACTCTCCATCCTCTCCTTCTCCCAAGCCCTCTTCTCCTCCGCCCGCGCCCTCTTTACCTTCTCCACTTCCATTATCACCTTCTTAACCGTTCTTAAGGCACCATTTACCTCTTGAGGTGACGCTTGTACTGTAGACTTTTGCTTCCTCCACCCGGCCCAAGAGGGACTCAGCTCAAATCAGTATACACATGACTTCGCTTAACCTGACTCCTTGGACTAGCTTATTCTCTTCAATCGCGGATAACTTGCCGATGAATGGCAAGACAGACAAACGTACCGCTTTTTAAACTAGAAGCATGGACTTGAGGACGTGAAATAAACATCTCTGAAACATTCAAAGATCGACACAGAGAAAGGAAAAAATTGTGTGAAAAGAATGTTTAAAAAGACACACACCCCAAAAACAAGCAATTCCATTTTCTCTAAATCAAAATTTTTAGTGTGACCAACTAACACACAAAACCAATGCAACAAAGGGTTAAGAGGGAGGATTAGGGTTAATTCTTTGCTCTTAATGCATACCTAACAAATAATTCACCCTCATTTCTAAAAAAGTGTTAAACATGAATGGATTTAGAAGGTTGACAAATTTGTGGAATAAGACTAGACTTTCACTGATCTAGTACAGTGTCATTTTGCCATCGATGACTACGATGTTGAGTTTAAAAAATATCCATAATGTTTACTAAACATGGTTTCTATGTTTGTACCATTTCTAGAGAAATCACTTCCAAACAAGTCAGTAAATGCTGTAATGGGAATATAAGACTGCATAGATGAAGAAAGGACACACATTATTGTCCACACACCATTGATTCTGATCTTCATAGTCTCATATTATTGAATTGAGTGGATACAGAGTTTCTTCTTGTAAAGTCTGAAATATGGTCTTCCAGAGGAGGCAATTCATAGGAATTAAAATGTTCCACACTTTGGTCGTTGTGAACGTAAACGGTTACCCAGTGGGTTCCTGGGCAAAGACTGTCGTCCGTGTTGATGACATAAGATCGAACGTCGTTAGGCTTTCAATGCGGAAATTTATCTTAAGTACACACATCTTGATTCCAGGAAGCCGTGTACAAAATGTGGGTCTGAAGGTAATCAAATATCTAGGCATTCATTTTCACACGTATTGACAGATAATTAGTTCACATTTGAATTTTTTTTTTAAATCTTTCAAGGGCGATGATGAATGGAAAGTCTGTACTCTGTTGCATGAGAGTTTCGATGCAATTCGTCCACAAAAGAAGTTAATAGAGGCAGGGAAGGGTCGCTGTAGTTTTACCACTCTTTTAGTATCTTCTCTTCCGAGGTGAGTGTCCTGCTTCATCTAGATATTTTTCCAACGTTTCTTCTTGACTCATCATGAAACATTTGTCTGTCATGTTGTACTTGTTTAGGATCGTCAATTTGATAACCGTAACATTGTTTCTTCTCAAGAGTGTGATCATTTCAGCAATGTGGGACCAAAACAGGAGACTGCGTTGTTCGTGTTCTTTCCATCGTGACATCATGCATGTGTCTTTCTTATCTTCTCCACTCCGGGCCTGTGACTGCTGTTATGGATAGAAAACATCATCTTCGCCTATATCCATGGCTTCCTGTGCCATGCTTTGTTTTAATAGTCTAGGATGACGTCTCACAGACTGTTGATTTTGAATATATTTCAAATTCTACATACTCTATCATGTTCAATGCATTCAATGAAAAATCCCACATGGAGTTGGCTTAGTTTATAGTATGAAAATGTCCAATGTCGCTGCCTCTTGTCTGGTGTGAAATCAAATCTCCTAAATGTATATTCTCCTGCTGTGGGTACCGTTGGCTCCTAATGTTCATGTGGCTTCAAGCCTAGTCAAGTCAGATCTCGTGCAAATTTTTATGCGCAAAGTTGGGTTTCAAAAGGTCTTATACACAACGCCTGGCAATCTCGGATGACTTTGAATTGAGATGATATTTTATCAATAGTTCCTTTGAGTGCACCATTTCCGACGATGCCGATGAACGAGTGTTTATGCACTTGATCTTAGAAGAAATGACCTTCGCAACGGTGAATTTGTTTTGATTTCCACTCGTCATTAGTTGTTGTTCTGGTTAGAGCTTGTCTGATGTCGTTTCCAACTTTAGGTATGACCTCCACACTATACACCGAACATCTGGCTTCTTCTCTGTTAATTTTGTACTCGTCAGCATTAGTCATCAAACGGAACACGGTACCACTTCGACTCAACAGGCGTACATCCACTCCGTCTATAAAATATTTGTCTTGCAGCTACATGTCGGAATGCAAACGATCCGTAATTTAAAAAACAACACGTCTGTGCAACTGTGTAAAAACCGATTTTAACATATATCCCACACCATGACCTCATTGTGGAGCTACTCCTTGGTACTCAGGAACCATTAGTTACAATTCTCTGCAGAATAATTTTCAGACATGTAGTTTCATTGCGACATTTCCTTTTGAGAACAGAATATGTTGTCTAAGATTTCCTTTTATACTAATATTCACACTGTCAAATTGCAATTTACTGGGAATAAGATAATAAAGATTTACAAATTCTATGTGTCATGGTATAGATAATCAATTGAGGATTAACTGACCCTGGGTATTTTTGCATTGTATTTTTTGTTAAAACCAGCGTTATTTTACGACCAAGGTTGTTTGATCCTGGACCATATTTAATCCTTTGGAGGGATAAATGATTACTACCAAAGCTATTTCTCAATGAGCTTCGTGTATGGATTAAGATAAGTTGGCAATGGAACAACACAATTTGTTGTTGGGAAGAACTGTAACATTATAATGTTAGATAAAATTTATTTTGATGGTTTCTTTCTCCGAATAGTTACTCAATATCAACAGAGAATGGTTCTCTAAGGGTTCAAGACGATTGCTGCCGCGATTGGAAAAGTTGTGACTGGCGTTGACGAGGCTACCATTTTGTTGCTGTCAGTATATTTCTTCGAAAGATTTGGAAGATGATAACCAAGACATCTGTTCGGTTAAATGTTCCACACTTTTGTATCGTCTTGCTACAAACTCATATTTCCAATCACTGCTCCACTGACGCAATGCATCACAAAGATTTGGCAGAAAGGATGACTTGAAATTTAAATGTGTTCTCCATTCGACACCCACCGCAGTTGTTGCATTTGTTCTTGGAGGGATAACTCAAGGAAGAAGATGCAGCGTATAACGTTATGTTTATGACTTCTGTGTTTGTATAGTAGATGACTTGTGACTCTACAATCCAAGAATCAAATCTGGGTGGACATTTGTTCCAACGAAGTGAAACTTCTTGGATATATGCTTTTCCACTTTACGCGTATTTTGATCAATATTGCTTTCGATAATGTAAAGATCATCGTCATTATTGGTTATTCATTATAACTCCGGCAAGTCACTAAAACATATACGACACGTCGTAATCCACATGTCTTGAACGCTATAAATGATTTCCTCCGACGGAATTTGTTGTAACATTAATGACTAATGTCGTGGCATGGAGAGTAATATAGCCTGATCGGGATGTTTCTCGTAGACTATCTGATACGTTTCTTTCAAGGGTATGCTGACGATTTGATGATAGGGCAAACACAGAATCTTGTGAGAATCGAACGTTTTGACACGAAAGTATTGATCTCGACCTGTTTCTATGTCTTCATATAAATGATCGAAGTATCACGATATTTAATGGTGGTCCGTTTTAATTTATATTTGGTATGAAGTTGTTCTTTTATGTCTCTGTACTGGTAGGCGTAATTTGTAGGTCCACCACTGGTAAAACTCAAAATAATGTTTTCGGTGTGATCATCAGTCCATGTTAATAATGGTTTGTGTTTCCATGTGTAGGTGGTAGTCTTTAGATCTATCGATATGAATGCAACTATTGGTGTCAAAGCAAGGGACTATGCCTCTCAAAGGTTCCAAACAGAACTGCAAGTTTAAACAAGTATTGGCTGCCAAATATGCAGCATTGATGACATTGTCAAACTCGTTGGGGTACCAAAGATCAAATCCTCATGTATGATTTGCACGTTTGTGATGAGTGTTTCTTGATCCAGACAAGACAGTGAAGATCTCATTTTAATCAGATTGACAATTTCATTACTGGAAACTATTCTTCTTCTGTTTCTTCGGAACATTCCTCTTTGTTCTCTTTTCTCTTGAGACACTTTAAAGACCAATATCTTTTTCCTTGACAGTGATTACAGGTGTCAAAACTTTTGTCTCTCTTTTCTCATGTCTTTGAAATTCTTTCTCTTTGACGTTGTGGAACAGTGTCCTTTTTCTTGACAGCTATAAGAAGTATCTTGACCTTTATCTGGAGAGAGGAACTCAGAAATCACGTTGGAAGTGTACGTTCTAATGACTCTTTGTAAATTGTATAGGCTAACAGGGTAGTTTAAAATAGTAAGACTATTGTACGGAGACTGGGCCCAGAAACAACAAATAAAGCAAAAGTGTTTGTTCTTGTCAAGGACTTTTTCTGTCCTATCCCACACGTACTATCCACCACGCTGGTAGAGTGACAAACACCCTGTTATCTACTATCCAACACCCTCAATGAACAATCAACACGTCGTGGTAGTGACCAAAATCCAGATATCTACTATCCAACACCCTCACTATACCATCAACACGCCGTATGACTAGCCAAGACCCATTCATTCGCTTACCACAAATAGTAAGATTTAAAACGAAAGATTTTATATGCAGCAGTCAATTTTATTTTTGAAAGACAACATTTACATAAGATATTTTATTCTTTATGTAGAAACCAGCCATCAGACCTACAAACCCTCTTTTAGAGTTATAACGTTTATATAATAAACGTAACTATTTTTATTAGATGTATCAAAGGAGAGCGTGATTCATTTGTTACATAGACTGATCGACTCTCTAGGCACCAATCGACCATCAGCATGAATAAAATAAATAACTTTCATGGTTCCCAATCATAAACAGGATCATTTTCGAACCCCGTATCCACCCTTTCAAATCCATCACCTACTTACCGTGGTCTTTTGGGGCTTCTGAGAGATAGACAGCTACCTCTATCCTTACCCATCTAGACTGAACCCAGTGTAACATGTCTTTCGTCTTTGTCATAACCTCATTTTAAAGTTTTATCACAGACGCAACTCAACCCAACTTCCACAGTCGGACCTGTTGGAAAGGAATAATAAGTACTACCCTTCATTCACATAGCTACCATGCTAGCAAGTATATTACCACCTTTAGTGAATTTCAGTGACAAGGAGCTACCGTAAGAAACGGACGGACGAACTGCTAGATGGAAATAAAATATCACAGACTCAGTCTTGTTTTAAACAGTAGGAATAATAAAAGAGCAAGATAACGATATTTTCAACCACTCATACAACGACTTGATAAAACATTGTTGTACGCAAGGTAAATAAGGAAGCTATTAATAGATACAGACCCACACAGAACGAATGATTTTTAACAAATGAGAAGACCTAATTTCGGCAAGTGAGAATATGTGCAGCTGTCTTCTTATCGGTCCACTCTATCTCTTTAAATGTTTATTTTCTGATTGCATAAATGATATAACTCAGAGCGATCGATAATACCAACGACTATCTTAGCACGGATTCTAACCTGTGTGTGACATTCATCTGTTTCGAGGTAATGTTTTTGTAGAAATTGTCCAGGTAACTTCAACCTGTTGATTTTTCCGGAAACTTAGGCGTTTTACATTGAATGCCTAAACAGGCTGACTGCAGAGAAATAAAGTGAACCTGACGTGGTGGAAAAACACAACCTTCGGTATGTATATATTACGTGCTTATATATTTGTATGTGCTTGTTTAGTTTTGGTTTCTTTATGAGAGTGGTCTTTAAATATCAACATACTTATTGTGAACGGCAGAAATTCATTGAACTATGAATTTATCTTGCTTTGTGGAATAATCGCGTCCATTTTGTACTTAAGAGCAGTAGTGTTATAATAGAAGTTTTAGATTGTCTGATTAATGTTCTACTTCACAGTCTTCTATCCCACGTTACATTGCCCTCATACCTAATTCAGTACAGGTAGGTGGGGGACTCTGATTATGAAGAAATGGATATACATTTTTTTAATTATAATGTCCAGATTTCTTCAATAAAGTATCCTGTAATACGTGGTAGTGAGTTTGTGAAAGAATAACACAGAAAAAAACGATTAAATTACTTTTTTGGAGAGACTTTGAAGAAGTGTATAGCAAAATGGAGTTAGTATGCAGTGAAACAGAAAGGTCTCTGACACTAATTAATAAGTCGTTGAGTGACGACATGAAGTGGATTTTGTTTAAAACTTTGAGATAAATTGAACATTATCTGTTTATCTGCACATACTGTATGCAAATAAAAGACAATTTAGTCAGTCAAGAAAACCTTGAAAGTAGGTCATAACAAAAGGTATGAAGGCCTCTACTAGCAATCAGCAGTATTTTCTGAACAACATAATGACAGTTTTACATATATGTCAGTAATGAAAATACTATCAGTGAGAAACATTATGACGATCCCCAAGAGGAACAGTTTGGAGTATTTCAATAATCTCTGTATGTTTTGCTGTACATGCTGTACATGCCCGATTGTATTTAATTTAAATTTTGTACTGAAATTATGGCACATACACAATAACATGATCGCTAGTCCCCACTTATGACTTCCAGTATAATTTATTATCTTCTTTTTTTGATTCAATACATAAAGCAGAATAATCTGAGATGTGAATACAATGCTCTCAGACATTCTAGACTTGTCATTATGTAACCATTCAAAATATATACAGACCGTTTAATTTGAAGTGTAGCATTTTTACTATCGTGATTAAACACACGTAGCTTCCTATTATGCTGAACTGTAATGTGATACGCTAAGATGGTGGTAACTTTCTCGTCAGCAGATATGTCTTTCGTCTTTAACAACCGATAAGGTTGAAACCTAATTTTGGTAATGTAATATTGTTCCACCTTTTCATCTCCTGTTTGTGCCATTCGTTTGTTTTGATTTTACATTTTGGGAGGAACGTGGTTCAGCAAATTCAACCTAGATACATATTGATTTTCAAAAATATTAAGGTTTAATACCTAGCCTGTATTATTTACAACGTGTGGCACAAAATTAGTGACACTGACGTGGAGGAAATACGAAGCCTTCCGTATGTATATATTACGTATTTATATATTTGTCTGTACCTATTTAGATTGATTTGATTATGAAAGTGGTCTTTAAATAGCAGCCTACTTATTGTGAACAGCAGAAATTTATTAAGGGCTATTTATACAGTGCAGGTAGATAGGTGATTATATTCTGTGATAGCTGTTGTTGTTAGCATAACGCCGTTATTCAATACATGAAAGGCTATATACATGGCAGCCACTATAACTGTTAGAGGAAGAATCCGGGCAAACCACGAGAAGAACAATCGACCCACCGGAAGCTACTGGAAATCTCTCTCAAATATCCACATAGGCCGAGCTCGAGACTCGAACCCACACGGACAAAAGTGCAATGGCAGTGATCAGTAAAAATGAGTGCTTCAAACCATCCGACCACCGGGGCCCCCTCTGATTGTAAGGAAATGGCTATGAATTCTTTGTAATGGTGACGTCCTGTTCCCTTCAATGTAGTATTATGTAACATATGGCAGTGAGTCGGTCAATGAAGAACTTACAATTTTTTTTAACATAAAGCCGTGTCAACAGGATTTGAAGCAGGGTTCATAGATATCGAGTATATATCCAAATGAAACAAAAATGTCACTGACACCTATCAACAATCCATTAGGTGGCAGGAAGAAGTGAATTCTGTTTTAAACTTTGAGGAATATAACATAAGATATTTTTCTGTACATACTGTTTGCAAAAATCAGACATTTTAGACTGTCATGAAAATATGGAAAGTAGAGCCTGAAAAAGATATGGAAACCTCTACTGGCCATAGGAAGCCTTTTATGAAAAACGCTAAGACATCATTGGACATCTACTGGCATTAATAATAATGAGAATAATGTTAATGACAAATATTCTGATGATCCCAAAGACGAGCAATCTGGAATATCTTAAATATCTCTGTTCATATGTTATCCTGTGCACGCAGTATTTCTGACATATATATATATATATATATATATATATATATATATATATACTATATATATATATATATATATATATATATATATATGTGTGTGTGTGTGTGTGTGTGTGTGTGTGTGTGTGTGTGTGTGTGTGTAAATTTTTCATTAAAACGAAACGAGGCTTGCCGAGTTTCCTTTTAATGAAAAATTTATACAACAAGTGGTATATCATTGATACAGCGTACATACTGTACATATATTTTATTTATATCACAAATAAATACATATATTTGCCCCTTGAACGGAGTTATGATTTACTACAGGCAGCTGTGTATAGACCGAGTGAATGAACTCCTCACATCCCCGAGTGTGTCCTCTACAAAATGTAGTTCTATGTCTTTTGTGGCTATTCACAATCACCTTTGCATATTGATAAGTTGCTTGTTTTCTTTTTTTAGTTTCTATTTTTCTTCACATTGATTAAATCAATAAAATACACACTTACGATTTAAACATGAAAGATGGTTTTGATAATAAAAGTAGAGCACTACAAACAGTTGGTTAGCCAATAGTACCAATGACCATAATCTCTCTCTCTCTCTCTCTCTCTCTCTCTCTCTCTCTCTCTCTCTCTCTCTCTCTCTCTCTCTCTCTTTGGTCGGTTTGACTTAACTTTTACCATCATTCATAAGTCCAGAAATATAACGGAAAGACACAAACGAAAATCCTCTACCTTCGTCATTTCATAGATTTTAGCCCGTATCTTGCTACGATGGTCCAGAGACAGACAGACAGACAGAGAGACCTTTGGACATTTTCATATTTAATTAACAATAATCGAGTTTTAGAACATTATAGTATGTTTAAGAAATAACAACAAAACCAAAACATTAAATACATCATAGTATGCGTACCACGTATCCGAGGAATTTACTGTATAAAGTCAACATGGTTTGCAACTTTGTATCATTGATAAACACTGTAGATAAATCCCAAGGAAGGTGCACTCGTTTCGTTACGACGAACCATAATCTTGTAGGTTACTTGGTGTAATTTCTATTTCAAGGTTTTAATCCAGCCCAAATTCCTTTTCTCTCTCACTCCACATTTCTGCTTGCATTTTAAACGCGTGCAAATATCTCTCTTCGAAAACAGCCTTCATTCTAGGTTAAACATAATTTTTGGCGTGGATGGGCACAGTTTTACCTGTATTTATGATCCGATCAAGTGTTAGTCTCCTCAGCTATTGCTATCATGTGATATTATCTTTGAGTTTTTGCTAATTTCAGTGGGGTTTTAATCGTCTTGCTTGGTAAGGGGTGCTTTCGTTAGTTGTCTCCCCTTTTATAGTTGCTGTGCTAAGGAAAGTATCGTCTGTCCTTTTCTGGTTCCGAAATTTTGGGGCTTTTCCATACAATGTTTCCTGTTCAGGATACAATACTGTCTCGTTTCAGGAGCTCAGGTAGGCAATTTTATTTCCACAATGATAGAAGCGAACGAATTCTCTGAAGAACGAGTGGAAACGGTACCTCTTCCTCCATTAGGGTCCCCAGAAGAAGTCTGGAAGTTGGATAAGGCGGTAAATAAAGTCTAACGTCTCCTTACCCCGTATTGTTGTCTAAAGCTTTTGCGCTTTGAGGACGAAAAGATTCTCTCCAATGGAGACTCTCGGGTTCAACATCGCGTTCAGACCTATTGCTCCCGCAGGTTGCAATGATCCGTGACGTTTAGCCGGGGACAAAATTTCCCAGGGCCGGAGGAAGGGTAGTCGGTTCTCCCCGACCCCTTCTGCTGTTTGACCGCTGGCTGATGCATTCAGCTATAGAGTCCATGTGCCGGCCTGGCCTCTAAGCATCACAATTGGAATTCCAGCTAGGACTTGGGCTCACCACCCGGTCACAACTTTAGAGGCTTAAGCCCGTATGTTCGGTTTGGTCGGGAATTACGGACAATGTGTGGGTCCTTTCCACCCTAAAGGATATCTATCAGCTTTGTTTCCGAGAATATTCTCGGCTATCATGGACCCCCATTTTCTTTCAACAGTTTAAAACGGCACATTTAATGAAAGAGGCTCACATCCATCTGTGGTAGGACACTGTCGAGATGGTGTAAAACGAAAAGACACTGGTACTTTATTTCAGGATTTTCCTGTTTTTAATGAAAGGCAGAAACTTAAATTCATGAATGAATGTTTCCATACAAAAATGAAAAGATGTTCATTTTTGTTAACACATTTCTTGCGCTGACTAATACAGTGAACACTGTTAGAGTGTGGGTGATGTATAAAATCATAGAAGAGTCTCATTTTACAGTCTTAAGAGCGTGACATCTTTAAACAAACTATTATGATTATTTGGATCTACTTGTAAGGATTTTGATTCTTTATTGTTTGTTTCTACATTCAAACATGAATTTGTATATGGTCTTGGCAAGCTTCTATTCTTTTTTGGCAATAGACGTTGCACCCAAATTTCGATTGTCATTTAATTTCGTTTGCAACAAACACTTATCAATGCCAAATTCTCCACCATTTTCAGACATTATTATTGCGATGAGAACTTCTCCGTTATTTTCAGACGTGATTATTATTGCAATGAGAATTTCTACATCGTTTTCAGACATTATTATTGCGATCAGAATTTATCCATCATTTTCAGACATGATTATTATTGCGATGAGAGCTAAAATTGTTATTTCAATCATTGTATTGATATTTTTCATCAAGAGTTCTTCTAGAAATGTGCACCATTTGACGTTGAGAGCAACAGGTCCACGATACTGCATGGGTGACACACACTATAAAACAGGAACAGGTCAAGTAAGTTCAGCCTTTAACAGTTTGGACAATTGATGTTGAAGCCTACGTTTTGTTGCTTGGAGTTCCTTTTTATGCATTTCTTGATGGTGTCTCATCGTTGTTTTTATAAATGTACACCAATGGTCTTGAGACATTTTAAGAGCTGTTTATCCTGATGAAAGAGAGAGAGAGAGATGAATTGATGAATGGGGGTGGGAGAGAGAAGGAACAGAAGATAAAAAATTAAATAGTCCTAAATATGCGAATACATATATATATATATATATATATATATATATATATATATATATATATATATATATATATATATATATATATATATATATATAATATATATATATATATATATAATACATGATACTGTCACCGTGGTGAAAAAAGTGGTGTCGCCACTGTTGCGATATCATTTTTCTTCCACTGATAAATTTCTATATCTCATAATGAAATATACAATAAGAGAATTTCTGCAAAGTTTTTAAAAACTATTCAACCGTAGATTAATAACTACCTTTAAACTATTATTCAAAACTTAATTCGCTGTTTTTGAGATACAAACAGCTATATTATATTGTTAAAGGTTGACTGTACTATATAACATGCGTATACGGCAGTGACTACATTGATCTTTCCAGAAATTTTTAGAAATACGCATACTTTCTTCAGCTAATAGCTAATTCACTGAATAAAAAGCGTAAACAATCTGTAAGCATACTGACAAAACACTGATGAAAGGCATTAAGAAGCATAAATGTAACAATTTAAAATAATAAATTCACAAATGTATGAATATAATTCATATCAAATTAATATGTGATATGTTTATGTAAAAATTGCAATGTTGGTGGTCTAGAATAAAAATAATATTTCTTAAGTTTATTTGTGTTATTCAAATATTGATAAATTATCTGGATGGCTTTGAATTTTTGTTTATTTTTTTTAGATCTTTGTTCATACATTCATAGCGTTTCAAAGCTAACTAGATCAGTCATTAGCCGTGCTCTGAAGCATAATAACTGTAAGATTAGTTTTAAATTTTATTTTAAGTATCAAATATTTTTGGACGACAGTGAAAATATTACTCATAATATACATCTTAAATGCTCGAAGAAAAAGAAAACTTCCTAGAACAAGGGAAAGTATTCGAAGAATTGATTCAAACGTTTTGCGTCATCTGTGACTATCATGGATTAGCCATTACTATACATGTGACATTTATTTCTCTCTGCAGTAAGTTATATGTGCTTTGACAGTTTCTAATATATATATATATATATATATATATAACAACATAACATATCAGCATATATACGTATATATGTATATATATAGCCTTAATATATAACATACACTCTATATATATATATATATATATATATATGGAATACCATAAATGAATATGAGAATACTCACTTCAAGCACATTTGCTTTAATAATTTAGTTTTTCGAAGATTTAAAAAAACAAACATCATTGTATTAAACCCGCCGTTTTGTAGCAAATACCAACGTAAAAGAGTATATTTAAATTGGTGAAAAAAACTTTATTCAGGTTTCTGGTCACTGCATACAGTATGCTACTTCATAATTGCCAACATTGCAATACTTAATGCTTCTAATACAACTTTACCATCAATGGCACGTGCACGACGCCAAATTGAAAAGTTGGAGTTGTTCTTACGGGTTAATGTGACTGTATGTTTGGCCCCAGAAATAACCTGGCGAGTATCTCTACAAATGAAACATGGGAGTTAGGGTAATTGAAAACAAAATCTTAATTTAATGAGGCTCCACGAAGTTGTCCGTAACCCAGATTCTTTGTTAAAACCGTCATTATTGCCCATGACTGCAGATTGTATATCAACATCATTAGCAGGCTTGCTGTGTGGTTTAGGTTGCTTGATTGTATACGCCTGGGGATCCGAGTTATCAGATGTATCTTTGATAAACATCATAGTTAGGCCATAGCCTCACGTAATCATCACTGTATCTGGCGAGTCCAATAATCGTCGTGGCAACATTAATGTTGACCAGAACTGAGTCGATTTCCTTTCCATTGATGGAATAGCTTGCTTTGTTGAACAACGCCGTGATTCCGTTGCTAACAAATCCAACTGTGTTATTGACAGGATAATCGGTACAGACAACGTCATGCTGTATAAATTTTTAAATCAATTTCCTAGAATGTCTCACATGGATAAAAAAAAACTGGACTTGTCTTGCAAATGTAATTCTATATTTAGTTGATTGGGGTCGCTCGCCGGTTATGAATATACTAAAATATATTTTGCTTCGATCCATCAACACAGGCGCGCCCATGTCAGTGCGGAATCTGATAAATCTTTGAATTGAGCGAGGATGAAAATTTAGTTTCCACTTATGTATTTTTGATTTTGTGTATTACCTTTGTGTGACGATTTTGTCGTCCTCAACCGTGATCCAATCCCGCTTGCCAGATTTGAAATCATTGAATCTGACAGTCGTTGTTGAGCAGCTTCACTGACAATGTAACAACCGCATCCGCCATTGTTTCTGTTGATGGTAGCACTGTCGGTTTTGATTCAGCCTGTGATGGTGCTCGAGTCACTAATCGTTGTAGTCGATCTCGAATTGATTGAACTGATCGCGATCGCAGAATTTTTAACCAATCAGTAGCAACATTTTTGATGTTATTAACGACTCATGTTGCAACTCGTTTAGCAATTAGGGCACAATCCATGCAGCGCCTTTGGTGCGAATGTAAACAACCCATGAACAACGTCACCGAAGCCAGTTTCCTAATTGTCGCGTAAACGGGTTTTCTTACAATACGAAATTGTATTACAGGTCTATGTAAGAATGTCATTATGTTAAATATCAGGTCGATCCCTGATGTACAGCTGTACCGTTAATATTGTACTTCGAAGATCTACAACGTGCCCGTCTTGATCCACAAAGGTACGACGAATGTGTCAACCGTTTATTATGACATGAGAGATACACAGGTCATTTTTATACTTTTCTATGACATCACTGGCGGAAAGCGAAACCTTCTCATGCGCAACTTTCTCTTTTAACATTTTTTTAAAAATTTATGATTGTTAAATTGTTTTGTGAGACATGTTCGTGTCCAACCCCCCACCGATATTTTTTGTTTCGACCCATCTATCAGTTCAATTGTGAAACAACTATATTGGTCCTTAGTGATTCGCGCAAAATGTCACAAAATTCATCCCACGAAGGGTCGGCGGCACACCAAGTCGAACGAATGTTTGCAGAGCCATGCGCGTCAATACCACGAAATATCATCAACATTTTACAGTTGCCACAAATTACTTTAGACAAGTGTATGTATCTTTGAGGTAAATAAATCACGTCTGTGTTTTTATGTCGTCCTCGTGAAAATACTTGCGCGGCATCGGTTTGATTTTCAAGCATCAGATCGTCGTACACTACATGATTACTTTTACTTGCATCGAGGACGTCAATAGTAGGTTTTTCATCAGTTGTAGAAAAGAAATCGATGGTGGTGGCGTTGCCGCTCAACGACTTTGTCGTCTAGGCTTTGCTTCTCGTGGACGACCACACTTTGTCATTCAGCTCTTTTTGAAAATTCTTGAGAACATCATTACAAAGTTGATCATCAACCGTTGGCGCAATCACATATAACCAATCACATGTAATCCATCGTAAAGTAATATTCAACAACAGTTGAGTTTTTCTTGATCCAGCAGGGCCAATGATCAGTGTATGAACTGAATTGGTTCCAGCATTGTGCTTGAGTGGTCTGGGGTTTGTTTGAGTGGAAAAGTCAGTTAGAGTAAAATCTATGAATTTCCTGTATATAAAACAATTGATGCATAATTCAATCATGTCTTCATATTGTGTGCGATGTCGCATGAAGTTCGATTTGGCGCAAACAAGTTTACGTGTATTAAAAACGTCGGCAGTGAGATCGTTGCTACATTAGCAATATTACATAGAACACAATGGAGTTAATATCATGATAAAAATATACACCTGGATACAGTTACTGTGGGCCTGGGACAGCGTTGATATACGTCATTATTCTAACAACCAATCAAAACTTGGTGAATCGTATTGATGCTGCATGTTACCGACATGACCTTGTATTGGAAAGGTGTGGCAGCTGTGGAAACGCTAGTATGCATGCGAGGCAAAGGTCACTCGTGAGGTTGCTCGATCATGGTTAGCCAAACAAATGCTGTTGCAAATTAACCTTACAGTACCAAAATAATTTTACGTTGGTGAGGTTCATCAGGCTGATCTCTTATTTCTTCCACAAGTTCAGGTACGTAATCATGGTGCACAAGTGCGCACATACAAATACGTGTTAATCATTGTGGATGTTGCTAGTAGACACAAGCAACTTAGCCGCTGACGTCAATCAAGATTCTGCAAGTTTCGCAGATGCACTCGGACGCATTTATTTTCGCGAACCATTAAAATGTCCACAATTGTTGCAAGTCGATTTTGGCAAAGAATTTCTAATATCTATTACCGCGCAGTTGAAAAAACAGCGTGTACTAGTTCGAGTTGGACTTGTAAATATATATCGTGACCAATCCATTGTGGAAGAATTTAATCATACACTTGCAGAACAATTAATCGGACATCCGTACGCGCATGAATTATTAATATTAATGATGCCTCAGCGATCTCACGAATGGTTAACCTGACGTCCTTTAGCCATACAAGCACTAAATAATAAAACCACAAGTGTAATCGGATTCAAACTAATGCGAATTGACAAAAAGTATCATGGTTACTCAGAAAATGATTTTCACAACCACATTGTCAGAACCAATCGGAAACAATTTTGTTCGGTATCTGTATGCACCTAGAGAGTTACGAGGTGAATAACGTCGTGCTACTGACCCGGTATCGAGTACAGTTTAGGTTCAAGTCCCATATATTATTCGATTGGCTTTCCATATTACTCAACCTTGAGCTTACCAACAACCTTTTATTAGCGTTGCAAAAAACAAATGAAATTCTTTCGGATAATTGATGTTGTCAAATTTGTTTACTAAGCTTGGTACAGCCGCGTCCGTCTATATATCATTGACTGTGATGAGCATCATCAGCGAGTCAGTGTCGGTGTACAACATCTTCACTTGATCCTGATAAAACGGTTTGATCTTGTCGTAATAAAACTCGTACATGAGCAGCTTCGACAAGTTAAACAGAGGCGATCTAACAAATATGTTTTGCCAACTTCAGCTTTGCTCTTGTAAAGATCTTCCGGGTTTCAACTGCCGGATCCGCGATGAGACATCGAAGCCTATCTTGTCCACTATCATTATCATTCTTGGCTTTTGTGCGCAGATCCGTATTCATTTTATATACAGCGTCTTCCAAGCTTGCTGTCGTAATCTAAGCACTCTATGGACTTTACTTACACAGATTCCTAATCGCAAGTACAACTGCAGATTTTGTACGTATAATACATAATCCTGAGACATAGAACTATTTTAGCACATTCAGTAAATTTACATCCGGATTCATTCACGATTGCGCACTGATAAGGTGACAACCATTCACCATGCGCTGACAATGCTTCTGGTGCCAGCGGATAAGCTTTATGAGCTTGAAATTCTTCAGGACATTCTAGATCAACTTCAGATATGTATCCGTGGTCGCCGTTGATGTTGTATTCACGAACATGGTTTTGTACATCAACGTGTGGGAGAATTCTTGGCGCAAGGTACACGGTGTAACTGTTAGGGGAAACGGGGTTATACCCGTCTATGTTTGCACTGTTTGCGCGCGAATATCGATGACTTGCCATTGATATTCCACTGCGAAGTGAGCGCACAATAAACAGAAGTTGGGTTAATATCGGCGAGTAGTTCCAACTCGATTTTGGTTTTTGACAACGATACATCCCAAGCCATCCTGATGATGAGAAGCAATGTGCAGAATCTAGCTGATACACAAGCATGGAAGTGTCATGAAATGTTTCAAACACATCAGCGAAGAACAAGCATCTCATTGCGCAAGTACAGATCGTGATAGTCAACCATGATTTTGCATTCGAATGCTAACGAAACTTTGTTTGCATCATTATAACCTTTTTCTGAAATATTTTCACGCGACAGCGATGAATAAAAGGCTTCAATCGGTGGCAAATGAGTTTCAGCAAATTTATACCAATCGTTCATGTACTCGTATGGATACACACCTTTCCTCGTTAATAGGTCAGCTTTAGTGGCACATGATCGACTAGTGATTTTGAAGCTTTCCGCCGTTATATTGCTCACTAACTTGTCCAGGGATGAATTCAGAAACTGTAATGAATCAATGTGTAGTAATTGTCCGAGTTTAAACGTCATGTATTTTTCCATATTGTTTGGAATAAAACTTATTCGTGCTTTTGACACTGATACCACTGCTTGCATTATTAAATGACCATAATACCCACGCAGTTTATGAAACACTACACACTACAGGAATTATTGATTTGTTTGGGTACATTCTTAATTGTAAATTACATGCACCGTGCTCATTTGCGTTATACGCTCCAGTGATGTGACAGTGATCACGTAATTTGTTATTGGTGGGGCTAAAAGATCCTCCACAGATCAGCAATGAGTGGCTGCGGAAAAGTCACAAGTGTTATTGCTACTCATCTCTTGTCTTCGGGCGAATATACCTGCTGCTGGATCCATTTCGCAGCAACTTCAAGCGATCTAAGAAAAATCTCAAGCAAGTCCTTGCCATGGTATAATATTGGTGCCTGAGTTTGCCAGTAACATCTAACTGTTTCATTACAAAATCCGCATGGGATTTGCTCAGCAACTTGTATTTGTTTTATGATCGTTGTAAGTAGACATGGACTCGAACACGTCTTCCACTGAAACGTTGAGACACTGAAAGTCCACGTAGATGATATAAAGAACTTTCATCTTTGCAGTGCTATAAATTTGACAATATTTTTTATTGTTTGTGGCATTATTGTCCGCAGCGGTTTTCCGGATCCCATCACAGTAAAAGTCATGATCAGTGAGCAGTTGTTGGGTGTTAAATACATGCATGCACCGTCTGCAAGGACATTTCTTACCCTTGTACTTACTGTGCCGATTAAGCAACCGGGGAAGAGTCTTTTGCCATGCATAATGAAATAACGATTCAGAACCAGTCATATCACTCATAAATAACAAATCAATCTGGGTTCTTCCACGTTGTTTGTGTGGGAATAGTGCAAGCAGATAAAGTGTTTCAGATTTGTTTAGTGTGGCCTTAGTAACTTGCACATGAAATTTTAAATTGCCAAAATTAAGTTTACCCAGGTGCTGCCGGTATTTTCGAGACTGGTCTTTTTATCATTAGCTGGATATAACGCTCACAAAATTGCCCACTCAAACATCTAAAATCAGAATTTTTTCACATTTATCACTGACCTTGCGGAACATACTCTGGCGTTGAAATATAACTCGTTCCACGAAATGGTTGGTTTTGACTTGTGCACGTTTGTGAAGTGTCCATCCTGTTCTTGATTCGTGTATTTTTCCAACGTCTCGAGGACTTTTTTCAATTCCTTTCTCGATTTTATCATTAATGGCTTAGGTGTATATAAGGTTCAGAATTGTACGATCAGCGCTGTGAATCCACGGAGTTGTCATTTAAAATCCGACTTTCGATTAAGTGGCATAATTAAATGCGCACTAAGAACAATATCTGCTTTAACTTTTGAAGTACCGGAGTGTTGTAACACCGATATGATTACATAAATCGTATATAATAGTTGTCGAAG
>JAECUM010060317.1:0-30040 GCA_016617855.1 Megalonaias nervosa
CTGATTCGTCTCAGCTCAAGATATGCAGCCTTGCATATGTTCATGACATGTTGGTGCAATGATAGAGTACAGTCGAGAGTAACACCAAGGTTTCGTACTGACTGTGTGAATTTAATGTTGGTGTTGCTGATATTTATTGTCTGAGGTAAAGGATGTGAATGACAAATTCGTAGTAGTATATGAAGATGAGGTTCCTAAATCAAAAGGGAATCCAATCTCAGAAACCCCTACCCCCTCCCAAATTCCCAAATTTGGAGCGGTGGAAGGAGGTTCCCGAATCTTAGATTTATTTCTATTTAAGCAATAAAATATTATATATCATGTATCATTATAATCCAATACGACATGTTGGATTTGATCTAACAAACAAATTTTTTAAAAGATTTAATTCAATCAAATCAGTCTCAAGATATATTGAGATAGCACTTAATATAATAAGCGACTGTATTAAAAAGGTTGGTCATAATTTATCAGTCAGATATGGATCTGTATGGTTATTCGCAACTGAAAATGACGAACGAATAAGAGGTTGGGCAGATGATCCATGACATCTATTGACAACATGGTTGATGTATTTTTTGATAACGATATTTCTAGCTCATATACATCTACTAATAAAAATTCCAATGATGACTTTCACGTGACAAAATAAAGGTCTCTGATCTAGAAACGACTTTTATATCATAAAACGTTTTCTGACAAAATGAAGAGGTCTCTGAGCTATACTATTATGCAACAATGTTTTATGGTACTTGTTAATTCTCATTACCCTCTCCTCCCCTCCCCTCCACCCCTCCCCATGCTTTTCTCTATTATCCCCATAACTGTATAAGGCTGTATTATATATAAGCTGACCAATATTTAGAAGTCAAAAAGTAGCTTACACAATAGGCGTGGATTATTTATTGTGTATTTTTCTTTTTATCTTAATTATTTCTGAAAAAATCTGAAAGAAGCAAGAAACTTTACAAAATCATAAAAAAACAAAAATAAGGTTTCTTAAAAAAGTTACTGTAGTGTCGACCTAAAATAAATCTCACACATGTTTAGAAATTGTTATGCTGAATAAAATAGTGTCTAGTAATGTGGATCTAAAATAAATCTGCCGGATGTTGTTGTGTGAACAGCTGTCGCAGTGTACATTGTAGAAAATCAATAACTTATTTGCACAACTATATAACCTACTGAAATTAACGCAAGATAATGTACATCAAATTTATCAGTTAAAAGGAGTAAAATATTATTTTCTGTTACAAATTATACTAATTTACACACACAGACAAAACAAATCACAACGGTCACGTAATATGCAAGAAAACTCTCTCTCCTTTTTAACCATAGGGTTAATGTTATGCAATTTACTGTACGAGTTACAAGGAAGACATATAGGGTTATCTCCCGTCAAAATATAAGGAAGACAGACAGGGTTATCTTTTTTTAAAGAATTTCATCACCAATTATTAGAACATCAACGATAGCTAACACAAATAATTCAATATCGTGCTTATATAAATAAAATTTAATTCTTCCGCTTACTTTTCGATGACATTCAAATAACTCTTTCATTACTATCTTATTAAGAAGATACTTACTACCTTTTACAAAAACTTTTGACCGGTCGAAGTCGATATTAATTTTTGTGTATTGTTGCTGGCTGATCGGATCATGAAAATTATTGTATTTCAGCATAAGTTCGTCACGAATTTTTCAAGATAATCAAAATATTTACTGTCATCTGATCTGATAAGCGAGAGTTTAATTCTATCAAATTTACTAAAACAGATACCTGAAATTTCATCATTAAATTCAAATGATAATTGCTAGTTATTAACCAGTGTCTATTTGATTTTGGTATTAACTCCATCGACTAACGTTAAATTTTCGAACATTATTTCTAAAGTTTAAACAAATTAATTAAAGATGTCACTGTTGGTCCTGGCATAATGTCCAATAGCTAGTGTATTAATACCGTCCTCACAGTATCTCTTATCATCAAAATTTCTTAGTCTACGTTTTATAATAGTATCTGTTTCAGGTTTGTGACGATTTGTTCTGATAAACTTTGTTTTAATAAAGCTGACATTATTATTAAGCGCTGCATTAAAGTCGTCAAATTTCATACATTTTGTTTAATACCCACGAGGAATACCTTTTGCTTTTCTTCAGCTTTTTTGTCATCTAAATTTACGGCATACATTTTACTTCTTAGTCCGACAAATTCTCTAACTGGCACAAACATAAATTCGTCTTTCATTTTGCAAATAACTTTTTTATTTGCATCATCATGAAATCCACTAGTTTCTGGATAATCTGATAAATCAAATAAGTCACGGTGTTTATAAATATCTTGGTAGACATCTTCACATTTTATATTATAAACTAGTGAGTCTGTATCAGTAAATAGCAACTCTGAATCTGGCACCTGCTTTTTGGTACAATTATAGTGAAAATCGAACATTAGCCACTTTGATACATCAAGTACAGCTGCACCAACATAAATTGGTTTATTTAACTTTAAATTTGTCTTTCGTCGTTGTATTGAATCAAGATTTTCATTAAATATTTTCATACTAACAAAACCATCATCATTAACTAATTTATTTCTGCGATTTATATCATTTACAATTTCAATATTTACTCGCCGTCTGATATTTTCCATTGTCTTACCGAACACCGAGTTGTTCATTAACTTGGAAAAGTTTTTCTCAAATTCGGTTTTTGCCACAGCAGGACGTTTGGTATTTAAATCAATATAATTTGACATCCATCTCGATTGATTAAATTTTAGCACATGATGAACTTTTCTCAGAATTAGTGCAGCGTCTACTGCTTGTATTAAATTTTTGTAATGTATCACGTAATTTCTTTTATTTAGCAAATTTGGAACTAGCTTATTAACAATAGATTTTTTTTTGCAGTTGTCCATGATCGTTGTTCAGGTGATAGTAAACTATAATCTATTATCATAGGCTCCACACAAAACGGGTAGTCGTTATGTAGATCATGTAACGAACTAGGATAATCTAGATCAACTTCAACAAAATATGAAATTTCTGAAAAGTTATTATTAATTTTTTTTAGGTAAATCTTTATCAGTTTCTTTAAGAAATTAATCTGGAGTTATCCAATGAAATCCACTGCACGGCATCGGCTCTGACATTGCATATCCATACAATTTGACACAGTCTAGATAAATAATGTAATTTGACGGTAAATTTTTATCATTGTTTTTTAGGTGTTTATTGTTAGCTACTGCATGTTTTTTGTTATAACGCTAATTCCGCCTCTGATACCTTTTTCAATAAAATTAAACATATCAACATCTGTCAAGAGATCCAATTCTATCTTACTTGTTTTTAGTAGAGCGTCCCACGACAGTCACGGAGCGGAATAATACCAACAAGGATCTAATCCATAATTTTTATGACTAACTCGACAAAAACTCTCGAGAACATCTGCCAGTAATAATACATCTGTTTTCAAATATAAATCACGATAATCACCAAATGTTCTACAACTAAATTTATTCCAAATATCTTGTGCATGTTTGTACTCGTCATCTGTAATATTTTCATTTTTGAGTTGTAAGTAAAATTTGTCTGTATCAGGAAGAGAAGTTTCATTAAATCTGTTCCAATTGTCGAGATACTCATACGGAAAGATACTTTTTTTGGTCAGATTGGCATAGTTTTCACCAAAGTAAAATTTTAGATCAGCGAAACTACTACAACCTTTTGCAAGCTCATCTAATGGTGCTGCCATAAATTGCAGACTATCAATAAAACGTAATTTGCCGAGCGTGACTGACACATACTTTTCAAAATTATTTGGAACACATTTTATTGTATTATTTAATTTTAGTTTAGATTTAATTTCTTCATTGCCAAAAGGTTTTACAATGATATGACTGTCATAGCCACGAAAGTTATGTAAAACTACAGGAATAAATTCTGGAGCATGAAATTTTAAATTGCAACTGTTATGAGCTGCTCCTCGATATTGACCGGTCAGATGACAGTGATCGCGCACTTTATCGCCTGAACAAGGTTCAGGCAACAACTTCTCGCAGATATGACAATTAACTGCACTATCAAAATCAAGTTGTTGCTTGGATGTTATTTTCATTGGAGCTGTTTTGAATAATTTGTTAGAGATCTTATTAACTTCGTTTATCAAATTTTTTAGTAACCATACGGCCGACTTTCAGACTCACCATTTTTTCATCTGTATAACTTTACTGGACCTGAAAAAATATCGTTAGCACAACAAACTACTTTATAAGCTGCTCCACAAGGGACATGTTGCTGTATTTTTCTTGTACTTGATTTATTTGGATTATTTTCTGAGCCGACCACAGGAACAAGTAGACACTCAAAATCAGCATAAATTACGAAAGGAATACTTAGCTTATTATCATAATTTTTAAATCTGAACACTTTTTCTTTCTCTCCTGGCATGGTTATTCTTCGAACGTTGACACAGTATTTGAGATGTTCTTGCAGTTTTTCATCTTTAGAAAAACCTTTTAAACATCTGTAACAGAAATATTTTTTTATTTTTATTTTATTATTATTATTATTATTATTATTATTATTATTATTATTATTATTATTATTATTATTATTATTATTATTATACTGTCTAGCAAAACTAGTCCGTTAAAATGTTTTATCAAGCAATAATGTCCTTTGTAAAATAATACATTTATTGTCTTTTGTGTAGCATTTTCTGAAATATATCTTGGGTAAACATTTTCTTTTTCATCTAGTCAGCAAACATTTACTGAAATATTGTTTTGTTTTTCAAACTTTGGTATTTGATTTTCTGCCAGTGGAAAAGTTATTCCACTAAAATGTAGCTCGTCTTTGTACGGCAAATATTTTTAAAGTCTATCTCAGTTACAACTTTGAGAATGTTTCACAGATAAAATTGCCCAACGAAAACATTGGTCATCATTGTTTCTGACATTTATACAACATTTTTTGGTTTTTAATTTTTTGAGGAAGATCAACATAAGAACTATCTCGTAGTACATTATATTTCATTGTGTGAAATAAAACTTCTTTTATCATTTCAAATGTCTAACCCGATCCTGATGAAGTAAATTCCTCCAATTTTTATTTATTTCTTGATGTATTTCATCTGCCACCGAGGAAATATTTGTTCCAGTTAATATTTTTCGTGATTTAGCTCTTAGATATGGTTCTGAAATTTCGCTGTCGAAACTTGTATTTTCAAAAATTATATCATTTATATCTTTTTCGATTGCATGTAATTTTGATGAAATCATATGATACTGTACTATTAGTTTGATACTTTTGTGAGCTGCAAGTTCTTTTGATATAATTGGTTGCAAAAGATGAAATAAATTTGTTGAGTTAAAATTTGCTAAAACATTTTGATTAGCAAATTTGTAACTGTTGTCATAGCCGGAAAATGCTGAAACAATTTTTTTTCTTCTTTTATAAGACCTTTTTTTTTTAGCAATATCTCGCAATTTTAACATTATATATAATAGTTTTATATTTAATTGATTTTTTTTATGTATTTTTCAATTAGAGATATAAAATGCTATATAATATAATGACAAACAATACGAGATATATTGGTTTGACAGCAGAGGAACAAGAAACATATAACGTACATCTAATTTATAATAGTTACGCTGGAAATGCATTAGGGTCTGTTATTCATATAAAATATCAAAAACCTTTTGGCAAAGCAACGCCAGCTGGGATTAGAATCTCAGTCAAAGGTGATAATATAGATAGGACTGAAATGCTTAGAAGATATTTTATTTATACTTTGTTCTGCGGAGACATTCCAGCTGGACAAAGAGTTTATCGAGTAAATGGCGCAGTTAATGATGATAATATTGAAAATTTATCGTTACAAGATGAGTATCAGCCACATCCTGTATTTGATTTGTATGAGGCTAACGATCGCGGAATTATACGACGACACCAAAAAACGAAAAAAGTTGTTGGAAATTTGCATAACACTTGTTATTTACTTCTAGTAGTTGGTGGAACAAAAACTGATCGAGTTGGTTATTACAGTCACCGTTTTGTTTACGAAACATTCAATAACACAATTCCAAATGATTTGCTTATCGATCACATCAACAGTATTAAATCCGACAATCGTCTAGAAAATTTAGATTTAGTTACGCCAAAAGAAAATACTAAACGTGGAGCTAATTCTGGTGGTAATAATTTTAAAAATCCCAAAAGACCAATTATCTCAAGAAATTTAGAAACTGGAGAAAAACTAAACTTTGAATCAATAACAGCTGCCGCAAAATATCATAAAATTAATTCACGACGAGTAAAAGATGTAGCTGATGGTAATAGAAGATCAGCAACATCAATGCTAACATTTGACAGATTTAGTTTCAAATATGATGATTAATGATGTTTCTTAATGCTGTCTTAGTAAGACAATTATGTGCAAACATTTGAATATCATCTTTATCAAATTTTAGCGTTATAAATGCACTGTTGTCAAGCTTATTTTTTTTTTCCCGCTGTTAGGAGAATTTTATCAGATTCACCTTGCATCACAATAACGTCAACAGAATAAGCACTATATCCCGACAGACATTTTCGATGATATTTTACATCAGGAAATTTCGTTTCGCTGGCCCTTATTATTATAAATTAGATAAAAATATATTATAATATGAACTCAATGAAATGACTTGCTGATATATATTCTGACGATACAATTGCAGGAAATTTCATCTCTAGTAATACAGTCGCCAACAACAAAATTATCGACAACAATTTTATACCGAAATATAACGTAATCTCAGATAAATCTGCTGGTTATACTGAAGATAACGTTTTATTTAACAACGAATATGATGATGAAGTTGTTGACGTTGTTAACAAAAAAAAATTACAGTAGACCGACGATATAATGTTAAGTATCATATCGCTAAAAAATAATAAATTTTAATTTTACTATTACAGAGCAACAAATATTTTGGCTACTTATTAAACCATTTTAAATCTAAAAATAACTGGCCAGCAAAGAAATATAAAATACGAGTTTATTTTTGTTAAAATATTTAATTTGATGCCAGTCGATAATGTAAGAAAATTACATTTAATTTCCTTGTGTCGGCCGGTCAAATGTAAATCTGTACTGATGAAGTACGACCAAATTTATAATACCATTATTTTATCAACGTCGACAAAATCGACTTAGTTGATACCCAGCTATTAAATTTATCGCTATACACACGCCATTTAATGAAACTTTTATTATGTTATGACCATGTAGTTTAATTACTTGTGTGTTAAAATTTGAATTCTTTTTATTTCATTTTTGTATCATTATATTTTATTATGATGACGATTATGTTCACAGGATCTGATATTTTTGAAAGAAACATCGTGTTTATTTAGAACGTAGTATGACTCGCATAAGCACGATTTTTTCATGCCATAGTTTGTCGATTTGAGTAAACACTACGCGAAAACGATTGGTTATTGCCAAAGTCATTTCCTGAGCCGCGTGAAACTGCGAGTGTTAGATGATGAAATAACCACGCGTTCTTCGTGCGTGTGCATGAAATGACGTTTTGGTTCGGTTTTTAAACACTTAGGTCCCTGTGAATAGAGTTGTTCTTATACCTTGAGAAGAAGGTATTATTTTTCTTGTGCTGGAAAGAGTTTATTTTTTCTTTACCTCTGTAGAGCTCGAGATGTGTCTTGTTATAGATGACAGCTATAGGAGTTGATCTACTTTTAAAATAATAATTTATTTTTCCCTGGAGAACTACACAAGTGGATTAGGACAATCACATTCAGTGAAATTCATTCTAAATTGGAACAGTACAGTATAAACTGTGGTTCAACGTGAAATTCTGGACATTTGTGTAAAGACTTCATCTGACGTCATCGTCCTCCATCTTGGAAAGTCATCAAGATTCGAACCTGGATTCAGTTAAAATTATTTAGTGATAGGCCTTATATTTTTTCAGTACCAGGATAAATGTTTGGATTTTCTTCACAAACAGTAAGCTCTATTTCATATTTTCACCTTTTCAACGTGTTTTCTAGGGAAATAAATTATTTTTGTTAACACTTACAAAGCTTGTTGTTTTCACCCTTCTCTTTTGTTACTTTTGAACGAGCCGATACGTAACAATTACCGTTTTTTCCTAATAACTTTTTCAATAACAAATATATCTTGTTCGGTTTTCTGAAGTTCTTGTTCATAAAAACTACCAGTTATAGGTTCACCTAATAAATCTTTTAGTGAATAAGTCACTGGTATTGTTGAAAGTACTTTATCAACAACAAATACTTCTTCGCTCCAGTTCGGAGTAAATCCTTTCTCAAATTGTTTTTTGTCAGAGAAATTCTAACTTTATCACCAACTTTAAATTTATGTCTGCAGGAAATATTTTTGTTTGCTAATATTGGATTTTTAATTGCATTGTTTGGCGACATTTTTACTGATCTGTGTTTCGCTTTATTATGCTCATCAACAATTTTCTGTAAATTGTCAATATATTTATTTGTATTTTTAGCTGTCAAATATTTGTGATTTTTTCGTTTAGTGTGCGATTAAATCACTCGACGACAACGCTTTTACCCTCATATCCAGTGACATATTTTTTAATGTTATTTTGTTCTAAAAACTGCTCAAATATTTTATTAAAAAATTCTGCTCCATGATCTGTCCGGATTCTATTTGGTTTTCTTTCTGTACTTGTTATTTTTGTTTTAACGCATCAGTCATCGATGTTCCTGTTTTATCTGAAACAGGCACACTGAACGCATATTTGCTAAAAACGTCTACAACATTAAAAAGAGATCTTTTATTATTATTAAATTCAACTAGATTTGACACATCGACTAAATCTATCGCCCAGTTATCATCAACGGCATTTGCGACAACTTTACGTCGCATAAACTTTTTTTTAGGTTTATGTAGCTCTGAGGCAAGATCATCATAGAATTCTTTTTTACCGAGTCCTAATTTATATTTTGATCCAATAAAACCCTACACCAACTTTCTATCAACACGCTCTCGCATATTTACAGGTTTCATATCACGAAGTTCGTCTAGCGTTACTTTATCACAGCCGTGCTTATCTTGTTCGTTGTCTCGGTAGCATATATCATGGCGCATTGCTATTGCATCAACTTGATTGTAAGGCTCTTGTCCTGGCAGCGGATTATCGTTCTCCAATTATTTCTCTGTTGTTACATTTCTGACAATATGTAACAATTTTATTTTACTCAAGACAGAGATCTCTATCTCATTCGCACTTGCATCTCATTATTTATTAATCATCCACTAAAATAACTTCCCTGGCAACGCCCGGACATGGACAACCCGCTCCGGATAACTTTGTTGTTGGTGATAATTTCTTTTAAAACACTTTTTCTTTTCCCACAGATTGCACAAATACTTTTCAGAATTATCCTATTATTTTTTGTTTTTTTCTGTTGTTTCCTCTTTATTTTCTGTTTTAGTTTTACACTTGAGACAATAAGTTGACATTTTATATTTGTAAGTTTATACAAAATTAATTGCAATTTCATCATAAGCGTGAGAAGATTACTTGTCAAACTGTAAAATAAATTTCAAAAAATTGAATTTAGGTTCCAATGCTCCGGATTGGGACATTTGTTTAAAAAACATCACGCAATAGTATCCACAAGCAGAAGTTCCAACTGGTTGAATTTGATTAGACGAATAATTTATTATTTTATATATTTTGTTTATATATTTTTTTATTGCATCACTTGGTGGAAGTCCAAATGAATCAAAATAATTGTTATTACAAACAGTTACCTAACGTGTGCCAGATCCGTCATTGAAATCTTGTATATTTATCACACACGAGCCACCTGGCAATGTTAGTCCTCTGCCTATTCCCAACAGATTTGGCAACAGACTTCCCTCTACTCCCACCAGCAACGGTCCTATAAATCCACCTTTGTTTGTTTTTCGCCTCGATCGTGTTTTTTTTTTTTTTTTTCGTTGTTGTCTTTCCTTTTGCCGTTTTTCGTTTAGGCATTATATTTATCTTTAGACAAAAATTTTCTTTATTCCATCACCTGAGACATCCTTTTTCGTTGCGCCAGATACTGCATCAGACGCTCCTGCTAATCCTAATGAACCAAGTACTGGCAAAATTTTAGGTATTAATGTTCTGGCCATTACAGATAATGCCGGACCAAAGGAACCAACTTGTTTTGACATTGCTGTTACTTGTGACGCGCTTAAATTTAAAACAAAAGGTTTTTTGCGATCGTATTTATTTATTTGTTTTTGGGTTAGCATTAATTTTGTTAAAGTACCTTTGGAAACACCTTCAGTGTTAGGTTTTATTTTTAATGATACCTGCCTCTGCTTAGCAACAGCAGCTGCTAATTTTTTAACTTGACCATCAGTCAAATATATTTCTTTTACAATATATTTTGTCATTATATACAGATTACAGATTAAACTTGATGTTCTTCAAACTTGTACTGACATTTTACCTCCGACAGAGTCAATTGTTATAAATATGTCGCTTATTACTAGAGCATATACATACAACTGTGCTGGAACTACTCCGAGTGTCCAAGTAATTTCAATAGCAGCTGTAAAATCAACAGCTCTTTCGCTATGCTTACTAACATCAAAATAAATTATTGGGTAAAGTGTACGAAAGGCCTCTGCTGATATCTGAGATCCATCTCCAACGTCCTGATATTTTTGTATTGCATCCATAAGGTACATGTACGGTCTAGTAATATTTTTATTAGCGTTATCCGCAAAATTGCATTCTATCGCTCGTTCTGGATATTGCTTTGAATTTATTCGTCTAACATCGGCGTTATCAAATATTGCATTATTTTGTTGTTGGTCACCACGTCGCGTTTGTTGCTGAAATACAACAAATAATTGCCTCGTCAGTTGTTCACTTGATGTTGTTGTGACTCGCCATGTGTAGTTGGTAGTATTTGCAACTGCTGTTTGATATATTTTATGTCGCTGAAAAAAAATTCTGTTTGTGTGTTTATAAAGTATATTATTTAATTCTGATACTTTTGTGATTGACGGCGTTATTCGTGGCATCCACAGCGCAGGTTTGTTTATGATAAATTGTAAATCAGCTCCGCCAAATCGAAATAAACAGCCATTTTGTTCTGCTCGATCTAAAATAAGTGTATGTTTAACTCCACGAAATACTCTATTGTAATCGCGACAAAAGCCAAACATTGTGCTCACGGCAGCATCATTGTAATTTGACGCGATTCTGCTGCAAGTGCCCTTCTCTTATCATGACCTTCATTGTAACGTGGATTTTTGAAACCTATTATGTTATTAACATGATCTAACATTGCAACACCGTCCGCAGCTGCAGCTAATGGTGTTATACCAAAATTATTACAAACAGCAATAAGTGATACTCTTGTAAAGTTTGCACCAGCGTCTGCAGCTGGTGCGGCTATGCCAAAATTGTTAGTGTTAGCGATAAGAAAATCTCTTACAATTACAACATCTGCAGCGGCATAAGCACCGTGAGCAAGAATAACATTTAAAATAAGTTCTCTAGATACAGCTGCACCAGCTCCAGTATCTTAAAATTACATCATGTTAGTTGCAGTTGATCTGGAGTAATCGTCAGAAAACGAAATAGTATTTAAGATTGTAGTTGCAGCTTGCAGGTGACTTGAAATATCCTCAACAGTTTGATTAGCTAGCTGATATCTAGCACTTTTAAATAAGCTCCAGCCGTTGTTTATAAGAGCTACTTCTGTTCCAGCTGCAATTGCGACAGGTGGATTAGCTACTGTCATAATCTGGCCACGAAGTTCCAACATTGCTTTATGAGGCAAAGGAAATACGTCCTCGTCTCGAGTATTAAATGTTCTCATGCCAGCCTTATTTGGTTCATTAGAATTTTCGTCGAGATACTCAACATACTCAAATTCTGTTACGGTGTCGTCGGTGTCATACGTTTCTGCTAAATCGAGATAATTTTTAACAGACATTGTTTATTTATTAGGCTATATAAAATTTTATTATTTCGGTGCCGTTGCCTTAGATACTAATTTTTGCATAATTTGTTCTCCTTTTGGTGACAAAAGTTTTTTTTGTTGTTATCATTGCACGTTGAGTTTTTTGTTGGAGCGATTTCTGATGTGATATGTTTTATCTCAGATGTAGACGGTGTGCTTTTTATTTTATCAGCTATTTTTGTCCAACCACAGTTCCAGCGGCAGATGCAGCTCCAGTTGCAAAAGCTTTTGACGCGTCAAGAACAATTGGCGCAACTTTATGAGTTATTCCTGGGACATTTTCCATAATTTTAGTAAATATATTTCCAAAAAATCCTCCAACTACTTTTCTTCTGTAAAGATTTTTCTCTGTTTCATTATATCTTGGGTTGCATAAAAATCTACTTGGCCTGTAGGTGCAGGTAATAAGTAATAGCCTCGTTATTCAAATCCAGCTGTCGTCCAGATTGATCTGTCAATTGCATACTTATTTCTGTTATTTGGTTTTCAACTTTTAGCGGATAATAAATAACTTGACGTGGACTAATTTGCATGAGAGATACCGGTGGAACATCTGGAGAAAAACTATATATTGTTTGTCCTTTACTACCCTGGGCTGAGTAAGATCCAAATGCAATAGAGCAATTTCTTAATATTGTGTTTACGTCAGTTATATTTACTGGCAGTTCACCGTCAAGTGTAATAGTTTGTTGTTCAAAAGCAATATAACTTTTATGAGAAAATCATATCAGTGGTGCGATACTTGTTGGCGATATGAAACTAACTATTGTACCATTTTTTAATGTTATTCTAGCGCGTAACTTATTATAATTTGGTGTCAGCTCAAAATTGTCAGCTACACCATTATTGACATTATAAGCTCCTTGTGGAATTTTAAATGTTTTCCATGTAGTTCTTGGAGTTAAAATTGCAAATGCAAATTCATCATTTACTCCAGTTTTTACGTTAGCCATAGAATGCCATCACGTACAGGAAATTAGTTCTATCTCATACTGCTTTTCAGGATCTAGTTGTATTGGCGGAATATAATTTACTGAAAAATTTGCGCCATCTTTAGCAGCTGTGCTAGAGTATAGTAATAATGTTGCTGACATTGCTATTTATTATATTTTTTATAAAATTAAGTCGCCACAATTAAGTCGCGGTGTAAAATTTCGAATTCGTCAGATGTTAATAAATTTTCCGATCTCAAATGATCAGGTATATCAATAATTTCATTGTCAATTTCAACACCAACATTTCCAGCCTCATTTGATGATATCAATAACATTAATCTGCCTATCATTTTAGTAACTGATGCAAATATTTTTACTCGGGAGTCTGTGACGCCTGTTCCTGTTTTTTCTTCAGCTATCTCTAAGCGACGTTTATCATGATGATCAAACAACTTTTCAAAATTCCATCCTGCTTTACTAAGTTTTCCACCTCTAAATTTTATTGCAGCATTTCTAAAAACGCCAGCAATAACACCATCTCTAGATTGTTTATGAAGTTCTGACATATCTTTATCTTCGGCTTTATCAATTTTAGCTGAAGCTTGTTTACCATTTTTAATTATATTATTTAATAATAATATTAAAACATTGTATTCATCTTGTGACCATTTTGTCATAGTATCAACATTTATATTATTATTTTCTTTCATAAAACTATGACATTCTGATAATTCTATTTTTTGTTTTAACATTTTTTTTTTATCTCTGCTACTCTCAGTTTCCTCTAGAATTTCAGCTGATACTCTTCCAGTTTCCTCTGGACTTTCAGCTGATATTCTTCCAGGTTCCACTGGACTTTCAGCTGATATTCTTTCTGCTGCTGCTTTTTTTTCTACGTTCTTCTTCTTCTATGCGATTTTCATCTGCTATTTTATATTTCCTATGAAGATTCCACCCCTTACCAAAACCTTTTGCTCTGTTAGCAGCAGCTGTTCCGTTAAAGACTGTAGCGATAATACCAGTGCTAATTTTATCAAAAAGTTGCAACATATCTTCGTCTTCGGTAGCTCTATTTAATTCATCATTATACGTATGACCATCTGTCATCATTTTATATAAATCAGCAATAAGTTTATCATACATATATTTTGTCCAAGTTTTTAAATTATCAATATATTTTAGATCATTGTTTTTAAATTCACGATATTTTATCATTTGATTTTTTCTATAAAATCGTCTTTTCTCGTCAACATTTAATAACTTTGTTGTTAACACAACAATTTCTTTTTGCTCTTTTTCAATATCTCCTATTTTTTCTGATAATTTTCCTAGAACATTTCTAATTTCCTGTGTGGTTAATTCTGCTAATCTTCTTTTAAATTCTAGTGGATTATTTAACAGCCGATTTAGTTCAGTTCGTCTACGAGCAGGATCAGGAATATATTCAACAAGATATCTAGCTAACTTTAGTCTTTCTTCATCTGATCTTCCAATAACGTCTGCAGCAGCTGCTTCTTGCTGTTCTTTAACTAATCCGAGTAAACCTTTTTCCTGTAGTTTTTTAAGTTTTTATGATAGTGGTTTAGTTTCAGGTTGTTTTCCAAATAGAGCCTCAGTAACTGGTTTAAGAGCTGTAGCTGCTACTTCTGCGGCAACTATCTGTCCACGTCGTGCTTGCTGTACTTTTCGCTTAAATTCTGCTTGAGATTGTGCAAGTTTTTTCAAATCTTCTATATGTTTTCTGTACTTTGCTCGTTTATCCATGATTATATCAAAGATGTTTGATAAAACTTACTGCAAGTATCTGTCAATACAACAGAGAAACATTTTATTTGGATTATGTGTTAGTTTATCAAATAAGAAAAAGTTACATTTATCTTTTGTTGCCTGATGATATAGTTCAATAAATTTATCTTTTGTTACGTCGCCACATTGTTCGTTTGCAATATTTCTAACGTCAACATTGTCCAGTCTGGGAAATAATATAAAACAACCAGTATTTCATCTAATAAATCTGTCAACGTTGGGTGAGATAAATAGAATTACATTTCTTATTACGTGACAGTGAAAAATATGATCTTATTTTATTCATTTCTTCATTATTTAGCCGATTATCATCAAAAACAACTATCTTATGTTCATCTGAATCAAGTTGATTAACTGGAACAAGTTCTTCTGGTTGTCTGATAATAAAAAAATCTTCACCAGCCTCAAGATCATCACGAAGTTTGTTATTATATTCGCTAAGTAGCTCGTACTTATCTTGTTGTGGATTAATTGTGTAAATATAAACTCGATCGTAGTTAAAATTATTGCCCAGCAGTAAATTCATAAGTAAATTTCTTTTTCCCAATCCACTTCTTACAACAATAAGATAATGACAATCTGGAAGTTCATTGTTATGTTCATGTTTCACCAACCGCTCTGTATCAAAGTTTAATATCAACGATTTCGCCATCGCTGTTATACAATTTTATGTTATATAATTTACATATAAAAAAAACTGTCAGACAATAAAAAATAATGAGCTATTATACAAAATTTGGAACATCATTAGGAGATTCATCAGCTAAAAGTACAATAACAAACGGCAATATTGATTTATCGGGCTACCTGAAAAAAAAAAACTGGCGATACGATGACAGGAAACCTATCTAAGTCAAATCAACGAGTACTTGGCTTAGAAACGGAGTATCCACCAATAAATGTCCCTAATACACAAGCGGTGAGTTATTATGCACAACTAAAATCCGTCGACGATAACAAGTTCTCACTGACAGGAGGAACTTTAAGCGGTAACTTGAATATGTAAGGCTATAAAAGGCTAAAAAATAATAAATTTAGGGACCGGGTATCCGCCGGCAAACTTAAATCAAACTCAAGCGGTAAGTTACTTACAGTTGAAGTATGTGGATAATAACAAACTTGATAAAACCGGTGGGACAGTTACAGGTGATATTAATATGTCGAATAAAAAAAATTATTGGGTTAGAAACTGCATATCCGCCAGCAAATGTAGATAACACACAAGCTGTAAGTTATGCGCAACTAAAATCTGTTGACGATAATAAACTTAACAAAGCCGGTGACACAACGACAGGTAACCTGTCTATGTCAAATTCAAAAATAACTGGATTACCGACAACCTCGCCACCAGCTAATGAAACTGATGCGATTAGCTATGCTCAGTTAAAAAAAGAACTTACCCCATATTTTAAGAGATCCGGTGGACCAGTGAGAGGCAACATAAACATGAGAAATAATAAAATAACTACGACATATGTTCCAGTTCACCCTAATGATCTGACAAATAAAGCGTATATTGACAGTCTGTCTACTGGTGTAAAACGAACCAAAAACAATGTTGGATATATTCCAGCACTTTTTAAGGCAAATGACAATCGAGTTGGGTTTGAGGTAAGCGCATCAGCATATTATCCTGAAAATTATCCTTATTACGCTTTCTCTGATAGACACGAGTGGACGACCAACAGAGATGTTGAAAATTTTTGGATTAAAATTGAATGTCCTACTGCTGTTGCTATTTGGCAATTTTATTTGCGCGGTCGATTAAACTCTAGTGTTGGTCGAATTTATAATTGGCAATTGGAAAGATCAAACGATGATATCGACTGGACAACATTATATAGTACAACAGACACTTATATTTCAACAACACAATATTTTACGATTCCAACAGAAAATACTGTCAACAAGTACCTATATTTCCGAGTTTATGTTGTCGCTGCTGAACGTCTGTTTCAAGGACTGACAGCATTTCAAATATATATACTCGATGATCAAATTTAATTTAGTGCTATAACATAATGTCAGAACCACCGATTATAACCGTTGCGAGAGAATTTTATGATAATATGTTTAACCCTAAAATAGATGTTGGGGACCAATCACTATCAACAAGTATAATAAATACCAAGAAAAATTTTACAATTACAATGATAAATTCTCCATTATCAGATGAAGAAAATTTTTGTATTCTTGTTATTTATATGAGAGGACCACAACTGTTGAAAGCAACAGAAAACTTTGATATTGTAAGAAGTTACTGTCATCCTGATGATTGTCTAGAAGAAGAAAAACAAGTTGAAATTGTGTTTAAAAAATATTGATCGAGCTTGACTTTAAAAATATAGATTTGATAATAAGATCGGACTTAATAAAAGTACGTGCACATGGTGGAAAAGCGGGGGAAGAAAGACGGATAAACGAAAATCATAATCGTCTTGACAAGCTAGCGGAATCTAAGATAATAGGAGTAAAAAGAAACCGAAAGTTATATAATAGTTTTTTAAAATGAGGTATTTTTAAATATCTCGGTATGTACTACCACGACAAGGAAACCCTAGTTAAAACTATTACCATAACATCAGATGCTGAGTTAATTGTTAAAGCGTACTCGAACGCAATTCTACCAATGATACGTAAACAACCAGAATTTGATCCAATTATTGTTAATGAATCTATAACGATAATCAATGATTTTGACATTCAAATTAGTTATCTCAGCGACGATGAGCAAAAGAAGTTTTTTGAAGAAGTCCAACAAACACAGTTGGGAAAAAAATTGATTCTTATTACGTTATGAGGACGACATCCACTTCCATCACTCCAACGCTCTAGACAATTGTCATTGCGAAATTATTACAGTGAAGTTGAGAAAATGTTCACAAGACCATCATATGCACATTTATTGTTTAAAGTAGCTGATGCTGTTAGTCTTATCAAACTTAACATATACATACTCCGAATATTAATGCTAAAAAATTTCATAGTCGCATACGCAATTATCAGACAATATCTTGTCCTCAAAAATTTTACTTTTAATCAAATAAGCTTGGTACTTGGGTTTATTGATGAAAAGAAAGAAAATACGGTAATTTAGTAAATGAAACAGATTTTTATGAACGTGAAGTAGAAAACACGTTTGATTCCTATATTTGGTTAAGAAGAATGAGGTATTGACAGATGAACGATATAAGAATACTTCGTCAGATGTTTATGACAAGTACAGAGATTTTATAGCTGATCCTAACAAGAATAAGTTCCGTGAGTTTCTTGATTCGATTGTTGGCGCTACAGTTTTTGATATTGTATAAAACTGTAAACAAATATTGTATAATGGAAAAACAAATCATCGATTTCAATCATATTTCAGAAGAAATTCCAAAACAAGATGTTGACGCTCTAATGCAATATTACAGATATTATCATAAAAACCTTTGGTGTGTAAAACAATGTTATATGTATTACAGTAGAATACTTCGAGTAATATCATATTCACCACTACAAATAACCAGCTCTAGCATAATTTCAAGTGGGGCATCATTAAATCCGTGTCTGTTAATAATATCTGGTGTCGGTGTATCTCTTTGTAAGAAAATTGTGCCTCGACTTGAGACGAAGAAAATGCTTGTAAGATAGCAATTATCACTTATAAAAAATTACTTGGTCAGATACGATCTTATTTGCGAGGCGTAAAATATTATATGGACGATTTAATACGCGAGTTTCGTATTATTAACAGTATGTTAACGGATATTCTGCCAATGAGAGTCAGCAGGTATGAAAAAGATTATCATATAATATGGTTACAACAGTAGTAAATGTTTAGAAATATCATTGTCAACCATGTTGTCAATAAATGTCATTGGATCATCTGCCCAACCTCTTATTCGTTCGTCATTTTTAGTTGCGAATAACCATACAGATCCATATTTGACTGATAAATGATGACCAACTTTTTTAAGACACTCGCTTATTATATTAGGTGCTATCCCAGTATATCTTGAGGCTGATTTGATTGAATTAAATCTTTACAAAAATCTGTTTGTTAGATCAAATCCAACATGTTGTATTGGATTATAATGATACATTATATATAATATTTTATTGTTTAAATAGAAATAAATCTAAGGTTCGGGAACCTCCTTCCACCTCTCCAAATTTGGGAGGGGGTTGGGGTTTCTGAGATAGGATCCCCTTTTGATTTAAGAACCTCATCTTCATATACTACTGTCTTTGTCCTGTAATTAGAATGGCTTCAGTTTTATCATCATTCATCTGCAGCTTGTTACATGTCATCCATGATTTCACATCGGAAATGCACCTCTCTACACCTTGGATGGTAGCTTCAACTTCAGTTGGGTGGCTAGATTTGTATATTTGAGTGTCATCAGCATACAAGTGGTGAGACACTGGATGATGATCTATGACACTTGAGAGTGGCTGAGTGTATAGAATGAAGAGAACAGGTGCAAGAACAGACCCCTGTGGAACACCACAACATAGATCAGCTGGGCTGGAGCGTTTTCCATTTGCGGACACAATTTGCGTCCTGTTGACCAAGTAGGCTAATTATTGATTAGGTATGATGCTTTCTCTTAATGAATCTCTAGTTATCATGTAGTGGAATTTTAAAATTGTTACATATCAAAATAATTCCAATTTTTATGAATTGAATGCGTTTTCTACGTTTGGATTGGATGTAAACGGTCACGTGATACTGATCTGGAATTTTTTACACATCGATAAATTCTGCGGACTACTTTTGGTTCCCTGTTTGCAGATCATTTGGTGTGAAGTTTTATCTATATCAACGCCTTACACCCTAATAATAACAACAACATGCTCCCACCCACCCACTCCTGTGATTTCCGATCAAAAATGACAAGTCACAGATTAAAATTGACCATTAGAAGTTAAAACAATGTAATTGCATAGACCTTGCACTCCAACACCCACCCCTTTTGCCGAAGAAGGCATATGACAGGCTTTAGAAGCCAGTCTTCGGAAAGTATTTCACCTCGACAACATGTTACAGCAGCGGTTATTAAAGGTCAGGGTCATATTCAACCAAGAGATCGCACTAAAAATGGACACAAATTTGCTTTGGAAAGACTGAAATGAGCAGAAAGTAACAACGAAGTTGCTATAACAACACGTGCCATCTGCAAGAGTAATTCCTGGTTTAACCGCAACAACCATTTTTTATATATTAAAATAAAATAATCATAACAATGTATCACTGGCATGACCCGCTATGACATTCTACCCCTTATCACTGTATAAAGAATCGATCAATCTTGGCTAGCAAAGACAGGGCTTTGTATTATATCGCAGTTAAGAGGTTAATGAAAGAAAACTTCGATGTACATAAAAGTGAATGTTTTATTGTTTAAATCCGCTGATGTGATGTTAGAAAGGAAGTAAATTGGAATTATAAGGATTAAATGATCATGGTTGGGTATTTATCGATGTGTAAATTTTACCTAATCACTCACAAAGTTTACATAAAGTCCTTCGGACTTAATTTACTTTGTGAGTGATTAGGTAAAATTGCGTATTTATCGATGTGTAAATTCGACCTAATCACTCACAAAGTTTACATAAAGTCCTTCGGACTTTTTTGTCGTATAGAGGTAACTGTTATTCGTAAAACACAGCTGTATCCTAAGTCTTTAAACAGTTACATCGCCCAATAATACTTGTCTGACTTTGAATGTTTCTTCTGTAAACCCCTGATCAGTGCTTGTTTGTCTGAGCGTGTATCTTGTATATCTATCTTATTTGTTTTTGCCATCACTGTCAAGATGAATTTATATTTACTATTGCATTTTGATATGCTTGCATATCAACAATGTCTGCCTGGCACTGTTCATCTATGTCACTAAAAAACTCTTCTGTAGGGTAATTGTTTTATACCTTGTGCATTGTTTCGATAGATTGTTCAGTTTACCATTCCTTGTATTGAGTGTATTTGGGTTTCTTTTAATCACCCTTGATATCTTCCTATAAATGATTGATGTTCGTGTTAGCAACATGACTTTCGGGACTGCAGTCTTAAAGACTGTTCTTTGTTCTATTTTGCGGTTCTTATGACGACAGAAATTTAAACGCTTTTTCAAACATGTAGAGAGTACTTTGCGCCTGACAAATTATCTTTAGATGTTACTAATAAGTCTGGTTGTCTCAGGCCGGTTTACTCAGTCATGGTGTCCACGCGCTAGGAAGTACTTTTCAAGGGAAGAAACCCTTGTTGTCTTCTGCTGTGCCTGGCGGAGTTGTTTTAAATCAGGCAATAACAACAGAGATATAACAAATATAACTTTGCTCATAAAGCAACTTAATATCTCTCCAACTTTGATAACACATTATGCAAAACATTTTCAAGAGAAACAGACAGACAGACACACCTGAAGTCTAGTTATTTTGGTATAGCTCATAAGTGAAATTGTGTCATAAAACATAAAACTGCAAATGTCATCAGTGTTATCCCATGAATGTAAATTGTTTGAATCCTCGCTCTTGGACCCTAACACACCATGAACTTTATTAAACACTTTATGGTTTAGCAATATGTTTCATTTTGGGGTACGGGGAATGAAGAACACAGAAACATCAAGTTGGGATATATCTCTTTAAAGTAAGACTGTGAACTAAATTTAAAGTATTTCTAGTTTAACGAGAGACAGATGAAGACAAGGACAGGGGATGACGTAAGAAACACGAGCAATGAAAATGCAAGAATGTACGCCAACCCATTATTTCCAGATAAGTGTCCTGTATCTATAAATGCTATCAGAACAAACGTCCCAACCGTGCATTCTACCTTGCCTTTATACCCCAAGTGGATGTGTGATGACAGGCCTTGCAAGGTTCCTTTGAAATCATCATGTTGTGCATAAACTGTGATATTTACGTTTTCGTGTTCATCACGATCTTTTTTAAATGATGAAAAACAAAAGGGGTGGGTGTGTATACATGACTGTCAGCTTTTGGTAGACACGTTTAAATTAAAGGACCACAATTGCATAATGTGAAAAAATACAAAATTCCATAAATCTTTAGGAATTGTAGTCCTTGTGAAACATAATTTTCTGACCCATAAAATACTGTCAAAAATTTGGGTATGCAGAGATAATCGAAGTCAAACTTTCCAATTATGGAAAGCGTCGTTTTTGAGTTTGTAAACTGAGGCTGTTACCGTAGAAGATGATGTTTCCATGTAAACATTAGCGTGACTCGACCCACATTCCAGAAGAGGAAATATGTTTTGTGGAAAAACCGTCCGTACAGATGGGATTACTTTCATGAAGGAGAGGGAGAAATAATAAATAGCTGAAGGTACAACAGATACAACGGAACTACACTCTTCCAACTTATAGAAAAAGTCTTGAAGTAAGTTCATAAGAGAAAAAGAAGGGCGTCTCAAAACAACGAACTACAAACGTTCGATTATTAATGATTTTTAATACCTACCTGTTGTAATCTAAAGAACTCGGCTATCACAAATACCATAAGATAACCTACTGAAAGCTTCACACAAAACCTATAAAATATTTCATTTTATAAAGTTTAATGTCAATAAGCTGGCGGTATTTAAGATTTACTTTATCCGTATATGTGTATAGATTAATCTGTGTCCATGATAATCTCTATACATCTTCACTTATTAACATTGAACTGAGATGTGATAACATAAACTTTCAATTAGCAACACTTTGATATGAACCCCACGACCCAAATACAAGAGAACTTTAATTGCATATCCACTACTCTAAAACTGCATATAAAAATTGCTTTAGTTCCAGGAGAATACATAGACAGGTATTTAAACTCTTTCATCCCTCGGGCAACATTACTTGATATTCTTTTATTATCAGATAAATTGATGTAAAAACATAAACATCCACGCACCATTTTCACCTTAATTACCAATTTGATTTGTCATGTTACCATATACGTATCGACATGCTCTGTTCTTGGACCAGGAAATTTCTGTGTACGTTGAAGTTTGCCATCTTTAAACGCGGTTTTCAACCTTTTTATAAAGAACACAAGGTTAATTTTAACATTTTTTCGAAATTTTGAATCTAATAGAAAAACAACGAAAGCAGAGCAAAAAATATATTTTTTTTTTTTAAAAATATCAATTAATTTTTTTTTTTTAAATGTATGCAGTAGTGCTTCTTTAAGGGAATCCAATCCATATGTTTCGTTGAATAACATTAATATCTCATTCTGCTCTTTTCATGATCATATTTACCTGTCAGGTACAAAGAATCTTCAAATTTAGTTGATTTAATTTCACGCGATCATTCAATTTTGATGACATTAACGCGCTGTAGCCTCATTGTGATACCTCTTCCGCTTCCGATTGTTACTAGGCTACCAGGGGAGGGATTAATTAGGATTTATTTGATGGTGTTAGTGTAGGCTGGTACAAAAGTAACAAAAGAAAAGAGTGAAGTCAACAAGCTTTGTAAATGTTAACAAAATAATTTATTTCCCTAGAAAACAAGGTAAAAAGATGAAATTGGACTTACGGTTTGTGAATATAATCCAAAAATTAATCCTAGAATTGAAAAATATAAGTCCTGCCACTAAACAGTTCTAATTGAATCCAGGTTCGAATCTCGATGAAGTTCTAATATAGAAGGTGTTTTCGTTGATGTGTCATCAGTTCCTTGCTGAGTCACCAAGAATATAATTCCGGCTTTTGAATTCCGTATAATTTAGTGAATGTCTTTGTCCAAGAATTTCGTCGAAGAAGAGTATTTTCCAGGGTGAATAAATTATTTTAAATAAAAAACTCAATTCAAATGGCAACAACAGGCAACAACAGGAATACCTTTCTGCCTGAAGGTATATTTTACAACTGATCAAATCCACTAGAAAATGTCTGTTTTAACCCGCGATTTTACATCACATGATGGCTCACGTGGTCACTTAACTTCAACAGCGCAGTAAAAAAAAAAGAAAAAAAAAAAAAATATGCCAAATTGCACGTAGGCTAGAATAGCCCTATCTAAGAATCAGATTCCCACACTGGAAATAAATTTAAAAATAGAACGTTGTTTATTGAGTCTAACTCGTAGGCGAAGTATGACCTTGATTACAACCAATGATTTTCACTCTATGTTTACCAAATTTCTGAAACAAAGTGAGCTAAAAATACAATGAAGCAATAGTTTTGCGTTCTAATCAGGCTAAATGAACGCAACTGAATTTACTGGGAAAAATGTCAAATCCAGTAAAAATATTATCTTTGCAATAAAATGTAATGAAATAAAAAATAAAGTAACCGAGAATTTAAAACTAACACACTAGTAACTTAACTACACATACGTAACAATGGAAAAATGACACAAATTAGTAGTGTTTAGAAAATTACAATTATAATTTTGGCAGTTATATTTGTTTTCTTTATTTTTAAGAATGGATAGCAATTATTTTTTAATGGAATGATATATTCAATTTCTTCCACGCGAGGATTCTTGTCCGGCAGTCAGCGGAAATGATTTGCTCCCAGCCTGGCTGATTTGCATATGACATATGTTGTGACATTGATTATTAAAAGGTGAAGAACAGCTATTCTAGGTGAGTAGGAGACTTCCGGTGGGTGTCTTCAAAGGTTAGTAGGCGAATATTTTCTTTGAACTCAAAATTATTTTATGAGAAGCTGTTCTTGTTTTAGGGTTTAATGCCATTTTCAGGTCAAGATAGGATATATATGGCGGCCAGTATAACTGGGATAGGAAGAATCGGGGAAAACCCCGTTAAGAATCATCGACCCACGGGAAGATACTGGCAGCTTTTCCAGATATCCACATTGGTCGAGCCCGAGACTCGAGCCCACTCCGACAGAGGTGAGATGGCAGTGATAGGTAAAGGCGAGTCTTTATGCCACCCGGTACCAAGGCAAGGAAAAACCCAATTTCGCGGTTACATTATTTGACTCCATACTCGGCAGAGCATCGGGGGGAGGGGGGACAAATGTAACCCAATGATTGAGATTTCCTTGTCTCTGTGCAAACCTCAACATAGATTTTATTAATCCCATCCAAACTTCCTAACAAATACACGTGATCAAACTTACTACCAAATATACGTTATCAATCTTCCTAACAGATACACGTTATCAAACTTACCAACAAATACACGTTATCAAACTTCCTAAAAGATACACGTTCTCTATTGATATCAAAATTGTTGTTTTATGTTAAACTCATTAAATATTTCTATCAACTCTCTGCAAAATGTCGAGTTTATCATAATATAGCTGTGTCCTATTATTTATGTTGTGTTAAAAATTCAAGTCATTTTGTTTTGAGACCGCTCCGGTGGCGTAAGTGGTTAGAGCCTCCGACTCGGATGCGGGAGGTTACTGGTTCGAACCCAGGCCGAGTCGTACGAAAGACTTATCAAATTGGTACTAGCAGCTGCCTCGCTTGGCGCTAAGCTTTCAGAGGTTAGTGTTAGGGCTGGTCGCTCTGGTGTCAGGATAGTGTGACTGGGTGGGACATGATGCCACATGTATTTGAAATGATGCCCCAGTGCTAGACATCACTATACACTGGGACACAGCAGACATCGTAGAGATATGACCAAACTTGTTAAAGCTACGTTAAAAATCTGAATCACACACTCATCATTTTGTTTTGTTTTGTGTTTATTCTCAGGTTGACGCTCTTCGTCCCTGCTGACCTTCTATCTGCAGCTGCCTCTGATCCTCTGCAGCACCGTTCATTGTGCTAGCTAACCAGATGTGCAGGAGTAGATGTATAGTTTTCAGTGTCGTCATTTGTTATGTATGGTTGAATATCATACTATTTTAAAATTCACGAGTATCCCAGGTATCTTGTATCACCACAGTTGTTGTTGTTGTTGTTGTTGTTGTGGGGCTTAACGCCATTTTTCAGCACACGATAGGCTGGCTATACATGGCGGCCAGTATTGATGGTGGAGGAAGAAACCGGGAAATCCCCTCAAAGAACCACGGACCCACGAGAAGCTACTGGCAAGCTTTCGCACATATCCACATTCGCCGAATCCTAGACTGGAACCCACGCAGACATAGGTGAGATGGCAGTGATCCGTAACGGAGAGCGCTTTAGACCACTCTGCCACTCGGGGTCCCTATCACCAGAGTTAAAAGTATGCCAGAATTACTCTAGTATCCCTTTCTATTGAGATGGCGATACACAATATAAATTTTATAAATGTGACAGAAATCTTTTCGTAGCCTACCCTACACGAGATGGGGGTTCACACAATCTACATACCGCTCCAGTGACTTAGTGGTTTGAGCGCCCGTCTCGGATGCGGGAGGTTGCGGGTTCGAAACCTGGTCGAGTCATACCAAAGACTTATAAAAATGGTACTAACAGGTTCCTCGCTAGGCGCTCAGCATTAAGAGGTTAGTGTTAGGACTAGTCGGCCTGGTGTCAGGATAATGTGACTGGGTAGGACATGATGCTACATGTCTGCGGCATGATGCCCCATTGCTAGACATCACTGTAAACTGCCACACTGCAGACATCGTAGCGATACGACTGAAAAATTATTAGAGCTACGTTAAAAATCCAAAACACACACACACACACACACACACACACACACACACACACACACACACACACACGCTTTGCATTTTCAAGTGTTCCATAACTGGTATTTTGCATAGCCTGTGGATACAAAGTAGATAAGAGATGACAGTAATGGAATCTGAATTTATTTGTGAATCATTTTGCATATTTATTAATTATACGTATGTTAAAGTCTATGTCGTTATATTTTAACATTCACAAGTGGTCAAGAATGGGCAACTCCTATCTACTAAACATGAACAAAGTCCGGTTATTAGTTCATGGCCAATGTAATTTATGTGCGAAGCATGTTTACGGTTGGTCCATGGTCCAACATATATAGCCAAACAACTATTTGAAGGGCAATTGATGAAGAAATTAGTTGGACCTTTTGAAGACATCAGGGACCTATGATAAAGGCTGTATTTTAAAAGTATAGTAAAAGATTCCATTACATTGTGTTGACAATTTCAAGTACTGACCCTTAGCTAGAACGATGATGAATGAGTGAATTCCTTATGAAAATGATGTATTAGATTTCCAGGAGTTAGATAATGATTACCAAGGTACACAAGGAGAAAATAATGTGTCATTTTCACGTAAAACGTGAAGCTTTACATTCAATCCAGTCTACATTTGAATAAGATGCACAGACTTGTTTTGTTTCATTAAAAACTATTGTTGAAATCCAAAACTAAATACTTGCGACAAAAACATCAAATGATTTTGACAAAGAGTTTTCACACTGAGGAATAAGGGTGTGTTTTGTAAATAGATTGCTGGAAAATCTTGGAAAAATAACAGTTACTATTTGTTTCTTCAGATGTCTGAGGAATCTATATTTTGCAAGAAGGCAATTGTTGACAATGACTTAGTGTTAGTCAGTTCGAAGAACAAGACAATGAAATTTACAAAAGCAATTTAGGAACGGGGGGGGGGGGCGGGTTTACTGTGTTGGAGATAGCTGTTGGTTGATGTGTAAATTTTACTACCAGCTGAAAAATATATATCGGGATAGAATTGGACTGTTAATGACTCGTACTGCTTCACTGTGTATCTACGTCGAGATAGAAGACATTTACAGTGACATGAAGGATATACCAAATTGTATGACACTGGCGATTATCCAACGATATCAAGTTGGGTTTACGAGAAATGATAGACAAATAGTGATTATCCAACAATGACATGTTGGGTTTATAACAAATGAATGGCACTAGTGACTATCCCACGACGACATATGGGGTTTACGAGAAATGTATGACACTAGTGATTATTCCACGATAAGATGTTGGGTTTACGAGAAATGAATGGCACTAGTGACTATCCCACGATGACATGTTGGGTTTACGAGAAATGAACGACACTAATGATTATCCGACGATAACATGTGGAGGATACGAAAATTGAATGGCGCTAGTGGTAAACCCACGATGACCTGTTGGGTTTACGAGAAATGAATGACGCTAGTGATTATTCAACGATAACATTTTGGGTTTACGAGAAATGAATGACACGTGTGATTATTCCATGATAACATGTTGGGTTTACGAGAAATGAATGGCACTAGTGACTATCCCACGATGACATTTTGGGTTTACGAGAAATGAACGACATTTATGATTATCTGACGATAACATGTGGGGATACGAAAAATTAATGGCACTAGTGGTAAACCCACGATGACCTGTTGGGTTTACGAGAAATGAATGACATTAGTGAATATCCCACGATGACATGTTGGGTTTATGAAAAATGAATGACACTAATGATCATCCCACGATAAAATGTAGGGGTTTCGAGAAATGAATGACACTAATGACTCTCGCACGATAACATGTTGTCTTTTGCGAGAAATGAATGATGCTAATGACTCTCGTACAATAACATGTTGGGGTTACGAGAAATGAATGACATTAGTGATTATCCCGCGAAAACATGTTGGGAAGAAGTGAAGTAGGAAGTTACTGGATTTATCTAGGATGAGTTGAAGTATGTAGCCGTTCAAACTGTGTACTAATTCAAACTGTGTACATGTTCAAGAGTTTTGTCGCTTAACGCCAAGCCTTTATTCATTCTGGACCGATACAGTTCAAATCTTTTTTCTGTAAATGAATCGAAAGTTTGTAATCAGAGTTTAAAGATTGCTTCTTTGATCGCAAGGAAAAATGCCAGTAAATAAAGTTACTCAAATAAAACAATAAAGAGGTGCAAGACATCAAAATGAATAAAGTATCGTTGTCTATGCATGACATCAAAATGAATAAAGTATCGTTGTCTATGCATGACATCAAAATGAAAAATGTATCGTTGTCTATGCATGACATCAAAATGAAAAATGTATCGTTGTCTATGCATGACATCAAAATGAATAAAAAAGTATCTCTGTCTGTGCATGACATCAAAATGAATAATATTTGTCTATGCATGACATCAAACTGAATACATTATCGTTGTCTATACATGACATCAAAATTAACTGTCTATGCATGACTAGAAAACTATTAGTCTCTCTGAAATCCTTTATAAAAAAAGTTGCATTCTTGCACAATGACCATTGCTGATATCTGAAAATGTCTGCCACTAAAAGCTGTCTTGGTTAGGTTTGTGTATTTCTCTTTTGCATCATCGATATTGTCACAGTCATCAATTGAAAACAAAGTATTCTCTCATAGAAAATAAACCAGTAACTCAAACCACTTATTTAATTCACCTTCTCCGATCTCTGCCAATCTCATTTTCATCTTTGCCTAAGTACTTTCTATAGTGATACAAGGATACTTTAGACAGTATTGTTAAATCTGAAATCTAGTGGAGGATTACAAGGATTCATCGGAAAGTATTGTTAAATCTGAAATCTAGTGGAGGATTACAAGGATTCATCGGAAAGTATTGTTAAATCTGGAATCAGGTGGAAGATCACAAAGATACAGTTGACAATGATCATAAAGTCAAGTGGTAGCCTAAACCTTTTATCGAAAACTTCCAATCGGATAGCTTCAGTGTCAGAATTGTGTATATTATCTGTTCCTGGTCTCAACTGTCTTAATTTATCATTTATAATGCATTGTTGAATTACAGATGTAATAAACCAATTAAGTATGCACATATATTTATGTGTCATTAAAATGCTGTATCATTCACTTTGAAATTATCATCACCTCCATAGAATATAGTAATATCTTTCATTTTCACTCGTGCTATTTCATCTTCAGCTGGACGAATTAATTTCAACATATAACTGCTAACTCCACTTTCTGGATTCTTGTCTGTTGTACCATAATGATCATTTCCACAGTAATCAGGTATTTCCTAAAACGTCATTATATTTTCTATTATATCTTTACTAAATAGGTCCTCTATTATATCTTTACTAAATAGGTCCTCTATTACATCTTTACTAAATAGATCCTCTATTACATCTTTACTAAATAGATCCTCTATTACATCTTTACTAAATAGATCCTCTATTACATCTTTACTTAATAGGTCCTCTGTGTTTCTTTACCACATAGGTCCTCTATTACATCTTTTACTAAATAGGTCCTCTGTGTTTCTTTACCACATATGTCCTCTGTTACACCTTTACTAAATGGGTCCTATGTGTCCTCTTTACTAAATAAGTCCTCTGTGAACATTGTTCTCTTCAAGTTAATACAACGTAATTTTTACGTTGTAAGGA
>JAECUM010060318.1:0-20978 GCA_016617855.1 Megalonaias nervosa
ATATATATATACAGTAAAACCTGTTATGAGAGACCGCCCCTTCTGCCAACAAAAAGCGGTCTCTCAAGACAGGTAGTCTCTCATAGCAGGCTTGTACAAAAAGATCAGTTTCCAAGGTCCAGTTTCAGAACAATTTCAAGAAATATCACCACAATCACCGTACATATATTCTATGCTTTATTAGTATTTTTTGCTAAAATATTGTATGCATTCATCTAAAAGCAAAATTATATAGCAATAAAGATTTACTTCTGTCATTAAACATGAAATCACATTTACATCTGAAGATCACATATTTTAGCATATCAAATCGTTTCTGAATTACTTCTTTTTCTTCACAATAACCTAAATTTGTTTTACCGACGTTTAAACCGCTTTTTTGCGAGCGGTCTGCTCTTTTTCACTTCTTTCAGTTACAATAATTATTATCTCCAGCATTAAAATTTGTTTCTTTTTAGTTGGAGGGTCGTCCATTGTCATTAAGGTTCTAGGTGTTAAAAGTATTAGTGCTCACTTGTAATATCGAACGTAAAGACGGTTTTGACTGGGCTGTGGGAAAATATGAAAAAAAAAACTATACATGTGCATTGCATATCTAACAATTAATGAAATAAAAAGAAACAATTATCTCATCCAGAAACAGAACCATTTACTCAGAGACAAAAGTCAACGACTTCATTCAAAGATGACGTACTAGGATTAACTCTATAAGCTAAGTGTGTAACCCGGTCGCACCAACTTGAATAGACGACAGCTTTGTAATTGGGCTGTAATCACTTAACATCGGGGTGGGTGGGTGAGGAAACAACAAACATCACAAGTCTTTAACACTATCAATCGAATCCCACAAACGATTCTCTCTTGCTGGTTTAATAGACAATGACCTTATTCGCCTCCCGCAATACGGATTAACTCTAAAGACAAACAATATATGCGACCACTACGTCAACTTTGGCACAACGTGACATGTACATTAGCCTGGTTTACGGACGGTAGCATCCATCACCGGTAGCAACAATCCTTTTTTTAAATATTCCTTTTATTCTTGTTTTTGAGCAGAACAATCGTTAAAATCAAGCGGTCATTGTAACAATTGATTGCATATAGGTCAGTGGTGTCCGTCTGTTCTCGCGATACGGTCGTTTACATAGATGTCGGGTCCTGCGATTAAGGCCGGGAAGCAGGCTAAGTGCGGGAATAATTAGTCTGGTTACCTGCTTTGTATGCTCCCTATACGAATAGCGGAGAACAACGCAGGCAGAATATAAAGCAGGGAACCAGACTAGGAAATAATCTACATATAATTTAGTCTGGTTTACGAAAGAAACTATAAAACACTATAAGCATAGCTAAAATATTCAGACATCGGTAGCCAGCCTATTTTTTAATTTTTTTTTTTTTTGGTTTTTGTTTTTATTTAGAATGGTATGAGCGGTCGTTCTTACAGGGATTAAATAAAGGTCGGTGGAGTTTATCCTCGTTTTCGCGATGCGGTCGTTCATAGCAGTGTCGAAATGCATATTTTGCCAAGACATCGCGGTCGCTGGTCGCGTTCAGCAGGTGGTCGCTCATAACAGAGCGTTTATATAATAAAATCGATCCGTGCATTACAATTGTGGTCGAATATGACAGGTGGTCGCTCATAGCAGAGGTCGCTCATGACAGATTTTACGGTATATATATATATATATATATATATATATATATATATATATATATATATATATATATACGTGTGTGTGTGTGTGTGTGTGTGTGTGTGTAAGGTGTGTTGTAGCTATGTACCTAATCCCGTATTTTCCCTCCAAGTATAGCGACTTTAAAGTCATAATGGATGAGTGTATACCATATACCAACAAAAACCGATGTCAGTCACCGCATTGAGTAAGCAAGATAAAGTGAAAAACTCCTTACGACACGGCAACCCGCACATAGGGCCTTTTCACTCTGAAATATATCCAACGGTTTAAAATCTCCATCTTCAAAGGTGCAATGGAGTTGGGCGACTTCAAGCACGCACGTACATTCGAATGGATCGAGTCACATAATACTGGTCATTTGGGGAGGGGGAGCAAGGCGATAATCGCAGGTACTAAATTAAATGAAATTATATGAAACAAGATAATAGGTTTTCCCCCTTCTTCACAAACGTTATTTATAAACCTTTGATGATAAAGGATGTCGAATCTGTGGCCGATTTTGTAGTAAAGGTTTTAATGTCAAGCAAATTTCTACATCAGTTGCTGTATTCAAGTGAAACTTGAGACAAGATTACTGCATGTCTAAAATGTGTAATTGACATACAAGGATTACTGCCTCGCCTTCCTCGTGCCGCTAACGGGTTCGACACCGCGTTCCGTGGAACTCTTGTTCTTTACAGCTCCTTCCATCGACCTTATTAGTCTGAAAATAAAATGCTGATTGTGCTACTGCCGCAGGAACTCAATTCACTTACGCAGAAATCGGAAATGAAGTAGGATATTTTAACAATGACATGTGCTGATTTCTCTATTTCGAGATGACAGCCATTTCTCACGGTCAGGGTGCTTGAAATCTGACCTTACGAGAGATGGTAGATCGCTCCGCCTACCAAATCACGTGATATGAGCACCCGTTAACCTCCGACAAACATGCAGTATTTGGCAAATAAATATGTTTCAGTTTAAGTGATATGTTTATTAAAAATGATTTGTATTATTCTTAAAAAATGTAAAATTACAAAGTTGCATAAATTTTACTGCATTAGACACTATTTATATTTGTAGTTTATATAGTAATAACCTAAGTGGGGTTTTTTTCCAGTAAAAAATAAAAATCAATTTCAAAGCTGCTCGAGAAGTTATTCATGTAAACGGAAATTAGCTGCAAAAGATGCTGATGTATTTAATATATAATTTATTAATTTTATCTGGATTATGTTAATGCTGCAATGGAAGTAAATGAATTACAAATTAATAACAAAATCATAAATAATTACTGTTTAAAAGTATAATGTTGTACATAATAATTTTAAAGTTCTACTGTGTTTGTCAGACGGAATTTTGATCAGTGATGTCTGTTGAAGTAAACATGTAATTGCATGCTTAATATATCGGACGATATTTATCTGAAACCATTGTATTGGTATTTCTTTATTATTACATTTTTGTATCCCCATCCCTCCTTCAGCCAAATGAGAAAGTAAGGAGTCACTCAAGTGTCTTAAAGATCGAGACGATACATTATTATTTTTGGGACAATCAAACATTAAAATGTAAATTTTAAAACTTTAAAATAATACAGTCTGGGGTTCAGTCCTTCCTTTACAAGAAACATAATATACATCAAAAGACGAAAGTTAGGGTTTCTCCAGCCATATTCTAGAAACGTTTATTTTTACATATATTTTTTCAATTTCAGTTCCTTTTTTTCTCTTCAAGCCATCGACGGGACATGCTTTCTACATAAGTTTATCCAAACAAATATATTGTAATTGCCATCAATTGTTTCCATATTCAGCTGATCGTACACGCGACCACAAAAAAGGGTCTTCTTCGAAGTTTTGTTTATGTTTCGGGAAAGGAATAAATCCAATTCCTCCATTTAGACTATATGGGTATCGACTGTCAGAATTACAAGGCTTCCACTGACTTCTTTTCACCCTTATCGATGGAGAAATCAACAAATCATTGCAAATTTGTAAATACTTATCATAATCAATTCATTATTGCCACAAGCAGATTGTCGGAGGAAATTGGCGGACGAAAGCAATGCATGGAGGTGTGTCTAATTTACGCTCGCTGATTGGTTAATTGATCATCTTGATTGACAAGTGGTGATAGGTCAGTTAGGCCGGACAATATTCATTTGTCGCATGGCATTGATATGTAGATTGTATTATCTACATTTCTTCTTATTCTTCTTCTGTGGCACAATTGAAGTTTAATATGTCGGTCAAATTACATAATATTTCATCCAATGATGGGAATGTTTCAGTCAAGAGAAACAGTAACAAACAAACTATGCTTTATTGCAGTCTGGTTCTCCTTTTGCGATCTGACCAAACAGGCTTTATCTAATCGAGATCAAGATGAGGTCCTGTTTACGCATGTAAACAGATTTGCTTATACGAGACGGGAAGATAATTTTCAATGATTTATTTCTAACTGAAACTTCTTTTATTTCATTTAATACAAAAAGGATATTTGTATGAACTTTATTCATCAGTATAATACCTAAATTTATTTCTTGGCGACATGCAGTGTGCTTGTGTCTAGGGACGTTGACCCATCTTGCCACTTTTTCAAAACGGAACGTAAAGGGGATTATTGTTACACTTCCTTTGTAACAGTCGTGCGAAAGGGTCACAACAAAGTCGCTTGAACAGCCAACCAGTGATCGAAAGTGAAATATTTACATAATCAGAGCAACACTCTGATCAATCTCTTAAAATCTAATTTAATTGTATCAGATCTTAATAAAATCCAATCCAATCTAATCTATTCAAATATAAACAAATGCACTCATATACTACCGAGAGAAACGCGGATAGTGTAACAAATTAAATTTCCGCACCGCTTGAGTAAGGTGTTTTCACTTACGCACTGGAGAGAACAATTAATTATGTGTAGATAAACATCACCCTTGTCCGACCTTTTTGTGTTTTTGTTTAAGCAATAAAGTTACATTTTGCAAACCGTTCATCATCCACAATTACAACTGGGATATTTCGTTTTGAACGTCATTTATAAAGGCACAGTTTGACACATTCGTCAGCAACCTTTGTTGAACTGATTCAGGAAATGCAACAAAGTTGCTCTTGGGGCATAAACTGAGCATCCTCAATGAAGTACGCGTGATCGCCCAGGGTAGCCTTAATTTTGCGCGGTCTACCGTGTCACACCTTAAATTTATCATTGTCGCAGTTGCATATTTTATTATTCACCTTATATTAAGTCTGGTTTAAACGTTTTTGGCAAACAATGCGATTGGGATCGGCTGAAAGTTGTAACATTTATTATCGCCTTTCCCATATAAGGAATACTTCCTCTTTAAAAATGTTTACGAAAGATGACAAATGTACAAAAATAATTTCGTACATAAATATTATGATGGCGATATTGAAATAAGACAATGCGAAAAGGAAAAATTAAAAGAATGTAGAAAAGGGAAGAAAATAGAGCATGTGTAAAATATACAGGAAAAGATTCAAGGATTGTTGAGATATAACCGTTTCGTAGTTTTAATATATGTTTTACTTACAAACCTATAATATAATTACACACTACGATTAGCTTACGATTTCCGCTTGAAAATATATCCAAATATAAATTAAATTGGTCTAATTCAAACGTATGTTACGTATATGTAATTTAATTGCTTGTGTTTTAGTTTTAAATTCTCTTTTATTTTATTTTTATTTTCATTACATGTTATTGTAATAACTTTATTCACGGGATTTGATTTTTTTTCTCGGAAAATTCAGTTTTCTGTTTTGACCTGATAAACACGCAGTCTATTGCTCAGTTATATTTTTAACTAACCTAGTTCTTGACCTTGGTTCCAATTTTGTAAACATTGAGTGAAAATGATTGGTCATTACCAAGGTCATGTTCAGCCCCCCTGTTAGTCTGTTGTAAACAGTTTTATTTTTAAATATATTTCCAGTGTGGGAATCTGATTCTCAGATAGGACTATTATAGCCTACGTGCAAATGGGCATTTTTTTTTTTTTTTTACTTCGCTGTTCAAGTTCAGTGACCACGTAAGCCATCATGTGATCTAAAATCGGGGGTTAAAACAGACATTTCTGGTGGATTTGATCAGTCGTAAATATATACCTTCGGGCTCAAGGTATTTGTCTTGTTGTTTCCATTTGAGTTGATTTTCGTATTTAAAATAATTTATTCACCTTGGAAAATACTCTTTTTCAACGAAATTCTTGGACAAAGACATTCACTAAATTATTTGGAATTCAAAAGCCGGAATTATATTCTTGGTGACTCAACAACGAACTGTTGACATATCAACACAAACTGGTTATAGAGGACGTCATCGCCTTCCACATTGGAACTTCGTCGAGATTCGAACTTGGATTCAATTAGAACTTTTTAGTGACAGAACTTAAATTTTTGAATTCTAGGATTAATTTTTGGATTATATTCACAAACTGTAAGTCCTATTTCATATTTTTACCTTGTCTTCTAAGGAAATAAATTATTTTGTTAAATTTACAAAGCTTGTTGACTTCACTATTTTCTTTTGTTACTTTTGTACGAGCCTACACGTAACACATACGTCTTTAATTAACATACCTACGACATTAAAAGAAAAATTGTTAATTAGTTTCGACGCTTTCTTCAGACACCGAGGCGGGAGTGTCCATTGGGAGCTAAAATTAATGTATAGATTTGCGAGTACAATCGATAAAGTTCTATCACCATGCCACACGTTTTTGAAGGTATCATCGTCTGATGTCCAATAATGACTGTGGATGGTATAAATAATGTTCTACAAGAAACATGTCTTCGTGACAAGAAGCAATGTATCGGTCCATCTCCTTACATAATGGAGAAACAACTTTTGTATAAAATCCTGGGAAACGCCTTTGTTAATCCTTTAAAAAGTTCTTAATTTTTATTGTTTCATCTTTCACTCAACGGAATCAAACCAATTCTAAATATAAACATTATTTTATTGCACGAAAAATTGCGGGCATCTTCAAGTTGTACTGTTTCTATTTTAATCGAATTGTCCTCTCTACAACCGTCTCAGAACCATACTGGCATATTTCAGTAAGGGTCTAAGATGGGTTTAGTTGCAACATCATAAACCCTGTGTTTATGATGGGACTAAATGAGTTACTAGAAATTTACTGATAAAGGGAATTAAATTACGAAATTATTGTCGAAGAAAATCTTTGAAACTAGTCGCCGTTTGGAATCGTGTATATGTATGAATAGGGTTAGATGGCACATCAGCACAATCGTGGCCATATACATATCGTAAAATGTAAGTAGTAAAAATGGTAGAGATTAAACGCTACAAGTTTTAAGTAGATTAACCAGTCTGCGTAAAAAAATTAAACATATATTCCTTCAACATTAAAAATGAAGGTTACAATGTAAAACAATTCTCTGACAAGTATATAAATATGAGATGAAGCTGAAAAAATGGATTTCTAAACATACATTGTCACAATTGTTTATTAATACTACATTCTTTTGTAAAGTCCAAGATTTTCCCTGCGGCACATCATCAAGCGACTTAGTCATGGAAACAAACTTGTTTCGCAGGTGGAAACCGATACACTTAACAAGAATGTGTTATGCAAAACTGGTCGAGGTTCACACTTCTGGAGGTAAGCATGGGTCAGGTATGTGTGTCATATGGGAGGGAAACAATTCTAGGTCATCATTCTATTTTTGTTTTATATGAGGGATGATACCCTCCAGTAATGTGTTTGATGTCTCGAAGCATGTTTATAGAGTATTATATATATATATATATATATATATATATATATATATATATATATATATATATATATATATATATATATATATATATATATATATATATATATATATATATATATATATATAAACACACACACACAGACACACACACAAACAAAAACTTCCTTGCTTGGTGGACCTTCACATATGAGATTTCCATTTAAGCTAACAGTAGAAGACATTTAATAAGTCATAAATCCCGTATACATTCTACGCTTAACTGCATATATTCATATTGCATAATTCTGGAAAGTCTATTCCTTTCTTACTTCTTTTCATCACTCCTATGTTTCTTTCGTCCGCTTCTTGCGCTATCAAGACAGGCAAGTCAGTGTTAAACATTAACATAAACGAAACTTTGGAAATTTACACCTCATATAAACAATGTGACAAAACAAAAGCATTTTTATTGGTATTATCGTTGACTGCCACACAGAAGCCACGTTGCTAGCCAATTTGTGACGTCAGAAAAAGTCGCTGTTTCCGTGGAAGTCGCATTTTGGTGGCAAAACATAACATTTTGCTATACAAAAAAAGTCTGCCAAAGTGATGCACAATGCACGAATGCACTGTCCCCCTACATACTATTAATAATTCAAAATTGGCGCTGCGGCTTATATCATCAATTAGGGACTGATCTTTTTAATTTTTGTGGGAGATAGCCCTTGTAATTTCTGTGGACAAAATTCGGCCGCTCAATAGCATGAAAAGACTCTTTTATTATTTAGTAGTAACATAAATATCGATAATATTAGTTGGAAAATAAATCATGTATTTTGGTTGAAAAGGAAAATCAAGCCACCACCATATCCATCCCCTTCGCCCTCTAAGATTTAATGATAGGTCCTTTACGTTACTGTAGTAATCAAAATGTATACTGTGGTGGTGGACACGTCAACCTTCAATATTTCTTCGTATTTTTGCATGCCTCCATTTACTTAAGTAAACAAGTTCAGGGACCCTGTTCTGTTTACGTCTATTTATTCGTCGGAGGTATTATTAATACCTATATAAAGAGTTACATCTGTATACATCTACGTACACAGCATCAAAAATAACGTTGTTTTGAACATTCATTATCTACCAGCAACTTGATATCTGACAGGATAATGAATGCTTTGTTGGGCATCTTAGGGATACGCCTAGCTCAAATTGTAACTACCTGTTTTATACTGATCTACTGGCCTAGCGCGGCAACTGTCCGTCAACTAGCTGACCTATCGGCCTAGCGCGGTAAGGGTCAGTCAACTAGCTGACCCCTCGTCCTTGCGCCGCAACTGCAGACAACCAGCGAATAACATAAATTTTCGATGGCCCGTTGACCAACTAGCTAAGTGTTTACCTACACATTTTACTTTAGAGCTGAAACGAATATCCGAGCAATAGAATTAGATTTTTTTGCAGGCATTCGAATGGAAAACCGGTACTCGTATATTCCTTTGTTTACCCAGCGAGTTTGGATGCATTTTGTAAAAGAAACAAACAGGTAAAATGTAAATGATGCAGTGTTTAAGTAATTAAATTACAACGGGACAACCTAAAACTTTCTAAATCAATTGAAATTAGAACTCCCACTCACAAAGGTTATCATCGTGTTGACATCATGAAAAGTCACATTCCTCCCATCACCATCCCTTCTATTCTGAATAAACACAATGTTCCCATCACTATTTTATTCTGTTCTGAATAGTTACATTGGTACCATCATCGTCATTTCTATTGTGAATAGTCATATTGCTACCATTAGCGTCATTTCTATTTGAATTGTCACATTGCTACCGTGGCTATTTCCTATCTCTGATCATCGTACCTCCGAAAGTTACCTTCAATAAAGTTCCGCAAGTGGTTTTTCTTTCATATTTGTGCAATCACATTTACGAAATTACCAATATGCTAAACACCTGACCATATCCTGTTATTTTCTGAAAAGTCAGTAATGCAGATATCAACTTTGTATCGATACGATATACATGAACGAGATGCCATGGTATTGGAACAGAATCATTTAGGGACCGGCTCGCTTTTTTGGAGGGGGATGTTGCGGGGCCTGGGATTTTTTAAAAAGGTTTTTCGGTTCACAAAACTCGTGAAAGAAAATCCCATCTCTCCAATTAAACAGTTAGCTACTTAAGTTTGCATTGTTCTAAGGATCGATGTTATAAGACTGGCTGCTACTCATGCTGTGTATGAGCACAAAACTATATCTGTCAGCCTACCTTGCAATTTATGGAGGGATCATTTCATGTTTTTGTATTCTACGCCTTGTTGAAAATTACTTAACTATTTGTAACAAATTCTTCTGTACCCATGAAACCGAAGTGTCTAATCCCTAACTTGGATAAGGAGGGAACACGTTCACATATATGGTCTTGCACGGTTCTATTCTGATATTACTTGCTTGATTTCTGCTTGGGTACAATTTCTAGGAATACGTCCTTTTCCGCCAACTTTATGACAGTTTCCTTGAAAGAGGCATCTCTATACCATGACTTCACAAGGAAGCCATACATACAGATGAATGTTTTCATACTGGTGACCTTGTCTTTTTCATTGCTAAGATCCCTGCCCCTGTTCGTACAGTTAGATAAGAAGAGAACGTCGCCATTATCAATTTTTTTTTTTTTACACTGATATAAAATTTCTTCTGGAATCTTCCCACTGTTGCCTCTAGTGGTATATATGTGGGTATCCTTGTGAGATAAACATCAAGATATATTACTGCTAATGATCTTTCAATCTTTGGGGCTTCCATTTCTTTTACTATTTTCCCTCAACCATTATGGTGTCTTCTACCAATAAGGATTGTTCCTGTTTCGGGTGTAATATGAACATTCCCTTGCCATTATGAACAAATGCTTGGATATCTTCTGTTTACTCCTGTCAGTATTTGGGCATTGAGCTCATCTCCACAGGTAGGTCTGTTTTCTGTTGGAAGTCGTAAAGTAGATTTTAATGTAACTGATGATGATGACATTTTCAGTACCTACAGTACTAGAGGTGAACAGACCTCAAATGGAAAATTACTTAAAAACTGTAAAACTTTTGTTAATGACGGAATTTGAAATGAATATATATATAAGCAGCACCGAATCTAATGATTCCACAATGTGAAAATCTGTTAAATTAAATATGAATAATTATACCAGATGCTTGGTTCGATAGGATTATACCAGATGTTTGGCTTTAGGGAATTATACCAGTTGTGTTGTTGGCGGGAATATACCAGATGCTTGGATGGATGAGATTATACCAGATGCTTGGTTTGATATAATTATAGAAGATGTGTGGTTAGAGCCAATTATACCAATACTAGATTTGAAGGAATTATACTAACACTTGGTTGGAGGGAATTATAGCAGATGCTTGGTTGAAGAGAATTTTACCAAAACTTGTTTGGAAGGAATTATTCCAGATGCTTAGCTGGATGGGATTATACTACATGTTTGTTTAAATGGGATTATGAAAGATGTTTAGTTGGATGGGATTATACTAGATGTTTGATTGGAGGGAATTATACCAATACTTGGTTGGAGGGAATTATAACGATATGCTTGATTGGAGGGAATTATACCTGATGCTTAGCTGGAGAGAATTATACCTGATGCTTGGTTGGATGGGATTATACCAGTTGCATGGTTAATGGGAATTATACCATCACTTGGTTAAATGGAATTATACCAGATGCTGGGTTGGATGGGATTCTGCCAGATGTTTGGTTGGAGGTAATTATACCAATACATGGTTGCAAGGAATTATACCAGATGCTTGGTTGGAGGGAATAATACCAGATGCTTGGCTGAAGAGAATTATACAAGACGCTTAGTTGTATGGAATTATATCAGATACTTGGTTCGATGGGATTATACCAGATGAGTGGTTACAAGGAATTATACCAATACTTAGTTGCAGGGAATTATATCAGATGCTTGGTTGGATAGGACTATACCAGATGCGTTTTTAGAGGGAATTATACCAATACTTGGAGAGATTTATACCAGTACTTGGTTGGAGGGAATTATAACCATAATTAGTTGGATGGGATTATACCACATGCTTTGTTAAATTGGATTATACCACATTCTTGGCTGGATGGGATTATACCGGATGCTTGTTTGGATGGGAATTATGCCAGGTGCTAGGTTGAATGGGGTTATACCAGATGCTTGACTGGATGGGTTTATGCGACCTATTTATAGGGTACTGGAACTCAAATTAATCCATACAATTACCGTAATATAATATCAGTGTGTTGTCCAGGAAAATTATTCACACCAATCTTGAACAGCTGAGTAATACATTGTATCGATAATTCTGGTATTCTAGACGAAAACCAGGCAGGATTTCGCAAAACTGATCATATTCCATTCTGAATTCCCTCACTGATATTCTGCATGTAGCCAAACATAAATTATTTTGTTGTTTTGCTGACTTTCAAAAACTGTTTTGTTCAGTTTGATCTTTGGCAAACACTAGATATATACAAACTATTGATGGAAGCATCTTTTGATAATTTGTAATACGATAGAATCTTTACATGTCAGCCCATCGGCTTTTTGCAAACGTATATACATACAACATTAACGAACACCAAAGTGGAGTTCTGGCATACACATATGAAATGTAATATAAATAAATGTCTTCACCTCACACAGCGTAATTAAATAAGCTATTATGTGAATCATAATCAAAACTTCTAGCGCATGCGTCCAAATATGGATCGTTATGATTCTTGAATCTATGTCAACTACTACAAATGAACTAGCAAACTCTAGAGAAGACACGAAACTGAAAGTAGGAAAACTACCAACACTTACATTAAAAAGAAAAGAAAAAGTGAGTACATTATCAGCACTTGAAACCGTTAGGGTAATATGTAAAAATTTATAATTAGCATATTATATAGGAGTTGACTGAGGTTGGTTTAGAAAGTGTGCATTCTATTTCATGTTTAAAAAATATATTTGAAAGTTTATGGCTCAGACTTTAATAATTCACTCTTAATTTTAAAGAGCTAAAACTAAAATTGCTTAAATTTCTTATAATCTGATACATATTTGAAAGTTGTCTCAAGTAATATATAAGTATATTCTTGTGTTTTTATTCCATTAACAATGACGTTTTAATACGAAATGAAATTCATCCTCTATCAAATTACAAAACCGATATTTCTATAGTCATATGATATCCTTTGTGGCTTCGATCTACTTGTTTCAAATGGGGAGTCGATGAGATCTAATTAGTCTGTTCTATCGTTCATTCTACTAACTGTGTTTGATTTGTGTTTGCTAGAAATTCCGTATATGATTTAGACCCTTTTAAATACTAACTGAAATATACCATTTAAAATGTCCTTAATTTAAATTATTGATATTGGTTTTGCACAGAATTCACATTGAGAATTTTAAATATGAGGTTCACCTTTTTTAAACCTTAACTACTCACGTGATTTATAATGTTTATATATTCTCTCTCTCTCTCTCTCTCTCTCTCTCTCTCTCTCTCTCTCTCTCTCTCATTTCACTGTTATCACTTATTTATTTTACGTAATAGCTTACTTCTTACATAATAGAACTCTTGATTGTTCATGATTCATATCCATATGCTTTTGACCTGAGTAAGATATTTAAAGGGTTTTTGGGGTGGTGGGGTGGGGTGGTGTCTGTACCTCTGTATACTGACTGTACTAAACAGTTTCAGATCTTCAAAACTTGAACATCTCTCGAAGAAATTTCACGAAAATGTTCACCACATACTGATACGTCTCTGTCAACAGTCGTGATATTGTTTTAAGGAAGAGAAAAAAGCTGATTTGCGGACGAAACATTTTTCGCAAATCAGAGAGATAACTCGTGCTAGTGCATATTTAAATGACAGGTGGTGTAGTTTCGGTACTGTAGGTAATGTATTACATTACATTTTTCGTTGTAGTCAAACTATACAAAGGTCAAAACTGTGAACCATCCAAACGGTCATTTTTCACTATGGATGTTGCGTATGAAGGAATCAGAAGGTCGATCTTATCAATAGGTCCCGTGCTCACAACTGATCGTTGGTCTGTACGCTTTTAGTGGAATACCAGGGCATGAAAAACTATTTAGTGTAGAGGAATCGGAAGAAAATTGCCTTTGCCCCCCGACACATTTTCCACATTGTTCGGACGTGATTCGAACCCTCAAGCCACTAATTTCGAGCCTAGCGATACAGATGAAATAAAAAGGTGAAAAAGTTGGAATAAGAGGTACTTACGTTTACATCTGGTTACACACACACACACACACACACACACACACACACACATACAGGTTAGAGAATTTTTAATTGGTATGAATTACAAATTCTCTAACCTGTGTGATAGTATTATTTGTGTTAAATATTAATTCTGCCAAGTATTATCAAGCAATCTCCTGTTGAATCAATGGATAGCACTCTCCGTTCTTTTTGTTGAGTATGTGTAACTCTGTTTCTGTCTCTGTCTGTCTCTCTCTCTTTCTCAGACAAATACACACACAAATTGGTAAGAGTGCATATACAAAACAGTTTCTCAACGTTTCGAGATAAACAAGGTCTTGCAAAGGTGAAGGAAATTTACGTTCACAAAACAACCATTCAGCACAAAAGTGAAGAGAAATACTTGACTCCTACCTTTTTCGATGACGGGGGAAATAAAATAACCTTAATACAGGTAGACAGTTTAACTACATAGCTGTGTAATGCTGCTATCAGTTCAACAAAGTTGAATAACAATATATATGACAACACTAAATGCAAACTCACATATGACAACACTAAATGAAAACTTACATATGATAACACTAAATGAAAACTCACATATGACAACACTGAAAAAAAATTCACATATGACAACACTGAATGAAACTCAAATATGATAACATTGAATGAAAACTCACTTATGACAACACTAAATGAAAACTCACACAATTCGAGCAAACACAAAAAATAAGCTGAAGCTTTGCTGTGGACAAAAGATATATAATGACAAAGCTACCCTGCACTGAATTCAAGAATTCCAATATTAAAGGAAAATTTTTACTATCAAGTGATAATGTCTATTTGTTTACAGTTTCAGGAAGGGATAAAGGTATGCTGCAGGAAAATTGTCCTGAAAAATAGCATTCAAGAGAATAAAAACAAAAGCGTCAATTTGGAAAAATAAAGATTTAGAAATTACACTTTAAGGATCATAACGTAGAAGTAAGCAACATCAAACCGGAGAGCAAGAAGGTTACAAATTGTGTCACGAAGAAAAAATAAAATAGCTATTTGATGTGGATAAATACACAAGTGTATAACCATGTAAATACGAAGAACAGTTTTAAGCTCTTGTTAACTTTACAAGGTCAATCTGCAACGATTCAATAAAAACAAAATATAGAATTTTGAAGAACAAAGAATGTATTTTATGACTTTGAAGAACAAGGAAGAGAGCAACTTTCTTTTTTTTTTACAGAAATTTTAATTATTTGTGAGAACACATTAAAGGGGGGCAAAAAAGAAAACACAGTACGCTAATTTGAAATAATTTAGATGTTACCAACCCATTACACAGTAGGCGAAAAATATTTCCATACAAAAAGGTTTGTGTTAGCAACCCGGTTGATCAGTAAAAATCCGTTGGAGCAATGAAAATTGTCTCCGGTTACCAATCATAACAGCCAAGAACTTTAATGGTTAATGGAACTGTTTTTTGTATTAATTGAATAACACGAACATCCTGCGCTTGACCAGGTGCAATAAAATGTCCGCAGTGCGAAGGGCCAGGCTTTCAACCACTCATCAAGTCAGTGTGATTATTGTCAAAGCAGTCTTCGCACACTTGGAAGTTGCCTGGTGGTATCATGGTACCAACTGTTTCTCCATAGACCTTAATGCTAACCATTGGAGACATAAATAAACATTCTATACTACTTTGCCATGCGTGTTTCATATTGTCATAGAGAGAAATGTTAGATTGTCAATTTGACATAGACATAACCATGTACTCCAGTGCATTTACGAGAGATAATTCTGCTGGAACTATGCAGGAATAAGAGTTATCCAGCCACAAGATAAATTTTCAACGCTGTGAATCATATCTTTTTAAAAAAAATCATAAAAAAAATACAAAGCATGATCTGGATATGAATTAAGACAATGTAACATATTGCCAGGAGACTCAACTTTTGTTTTTATCCTGAAAAGAACGGTAACTCTTACATAATGTATGAATCGCGGAAAGTTGGTTCCTCAGAAGCAGAGCAAAGTGTGGAAGCTTAGAACAAAAGCGTCTTGAAGAGGTTTGAACCTTTCGATAGTCTTGTAGATGAAAAACAGTTGTGATTGTTTTGAGTTGATGATAATAAATAATAAATGTTGAATTTGAAACCGAACTGGCTTCTGTTTGATTTTAGCAGAATTAGTGAAATTTAGGCTGGAACAATAAACAATTTATAATGGCGATCTTGCGGGTTATTAAAAAATATCAATTTCGACCACTGACATTAGTCACGTAAATGAAAAGTGTTAGACTCTGAGGACATGCAATCATATGAAAAATAGAACAGTGGATTTAAATACATTTTCACTGTCATAACTGTCTTTTGAAAATACGATTAGGCTGAGAAAAAAAAAGAAGAAAAAAAAGAAAAGAAAAATGGACTTACAAAATATATTTAGAAGAAGTATTTAATAAGCGAAAGACTTAAAATATACAGTTTGATGAAGGAAAGGTTTGGAAAGAAAAATGTCAAATACCTCTAAAATTACCTGAATAAAAGCATCGGTAGTGAAAACGTTTAACATCACCTTGTAGACTAGAATCTGAAAATATTTCATACAAGATGAAAACAGGAAATGTGCTGACGCTTTACCAAAGGTAATGGTGGGATCTAATAATACTCATAACATATCAGTAAACATGGTTTCTATTGAAGCAAGCAAGGAAGAAAACATTAAAACTATTGATGATTCTATTACGTTACATGACGACTTATTCATTCAGAATGCCTAAATTTATAACTCAGTGAAAGAGAAGTTCCAAATACAAAACGATGTTTTCAAATGGAAATCTTTCTAACTTTAAAGAGCAAATATTTTAAATCAGGAAAGTAATTTGCAGGAGTCATCTCTATACGACAATCAAGATGACATATACAATATTTAAACGACTACGAGGACGAAGAAAATGAAAGGTAAAACGTTTGTACTTGTAATATGGTAAGGATATGATGAACGCCATCTGTCCTTTGGAGATATTTACAGACGAGAACATATATACGAGTATTTAAAGCATGAAAACCCTGACCTTTTGAAGGACAATGAGTTTTAAAATGTGATAAATATAGAAAGAAAAGCGTATCTGAAAATGAAGTAATTACAACATGCACGGCATCCGAAGTTATCCGGATCGCTAATCAAGCAGGAAAGAAGAAAGTGTACTAAAATATCACCAGCAAGTAAAAAAGAATGGTAGACAAGAAAAGCGTGAAAAGCAGAATATAATAATGACAATGTGTCAGCAGGGTAATAAAGTAAGTAATAGTATTTGAGCATTAAATCCAAATTCATATACGAATTACAGGCGAAATTAATTATGTGAAAATTTGATTATATGAAATTTTGTCGAGGCTCATGTGCTTTCTGCATTACCTAAATAACGGATTTTAGATTAAAATCCAAACTATAAACGAAATTACAAGCACAGCACCTTATCCATGTCCCACACATGAATTTAATAACACAGCACATTATCCTCGTCCCACGGATAAATTTACTAACACAGCACCTTATCCTTGTCCCAGGGATAAATTTACTTACACAACACCTTATTCTTGTCCCATGGATAAATTTACTTGCACAGCACCTTATCCATATACAACGGATACATTTACTTGTACAGGACTTTTTCCATATCCCATGGATAAATTTACTTGCACAGTATCTTATCCTTTTCCCTTGGATAAATTTACTAGCACAAAGCCTTATCCATGTCCAAAGGATAAATTTACTACTACATCAACTTATCCTTGTCCCACAGATGAATTTAGTAGCACAGTACCTTATCCTTTATTGCTAACTCCCATTCTGATATTAATGCGCTAAAACTATCTCACACTGGAAAAACATTTTTGATACTTTACAATTTGATAGTGATGCTTTAGGAATAATGATGGGACATTATGTAATATAATATTCTGGCAGAGTAAATTGATCTGGTCCTTATGGATGGCGATAGTAGGGTGCCGTTAATGATGTAAGCATTAGCAAACTGAGGCGTTCTTAAGATTGTTCTATCTGTTTATAGATTTCATATTTACTTAACAAAGAGAAATGTTCTCTCTGAATGTAATATTCCGCTACCTTTTCATGATTAATTTAATCCAGCCAAGAATAACAGTTTGCAACAGTATAAAAGTCCTCCTCATCATTGCTGGAGATATGAAAAGAATAAACATTGATCTCTTTCATTATAAGAATTGGTTCGACTTATCTGCTGACAGAAAAAAAAAATGTTTACTGGAGACCAATATTTTTTTATGACATTTTCTTTTCCTTAAGGTCAAGATGCATAAAAATAATGAAGGTAAAACAAATCAGACGATAAAACAAGCTGGATATACTTCTTAGAAGATAGAAACGGTCTATCAGATCCCTGTATTGCAAATTGAATAGAAGCTTGTAGTATAGTCTCATGTAATCTGCATAATAGATGCACAGGTGTAAAACTGAGCATATAACATACAATTTGTTTCTATAGTATCAGACACTTTTACAAAGATAACAAAGTGATTAATTTTACGACAACAAAATAAGAACTCGGATGAAAACATTAGGACAAATGTCAAAAATACATAGCAGATTCGAAAGTGAAATTGGACTTTGAGCACTATGCCAGTAGTTAGTAGTTTGGTGTCAGGTGTGATCACGTGCCCCTGTAGGCAAGATCATCATGACTCCTGAAGCTGGTCCCATCACTATGAAAAGTTTGATTATTATTGTTTTATTAACAACTGGTTGAGTACCTGACACAATAAATCTGGAACAGAGTACATGCATTTGTTTCTTTGGCTGGTACACCTATATACATTTGAACAGGTATATTTGCAAGTTGCCTCAAAAATCACCGCGAGTTACCCCTAGAGAACATCTTACTAGTTGTACAGACCCAAGCTGTCACTTGTTGGCAGTTTCATGTTCTAAATTTGTATAAAATACAGTTTGACGAATTGATTGTATTTAAATTTAGTTTTTTCTTAAAAAGAATCTATTAAAATGAAATTTATTATTTTTTCCATCCGAAACACTTTAAGATAGAAATTATTTTGTATTATTAAGTTTTCAGTGCATTAAAAAATTCATACAATTAAGGAAGATATAGCAAATTTAGTTGCGAGGTCTCGAAAGCAAGTCAAAAAATGGCATATTTCTAACATTAACGCTATACACATTTTAACAGTTGCCACACTCCTTGTTTGCCATGAAAATCAACAAGATCTGTTGTCTCGAGTTTAACAGGTGTGGCATGCAAATGTGAAATTTGACTTGTACTGGTCACAAGTATGTCGGCCAGATAGGCTTCAGGTCATAGTTATTATTTCTTGGCAAGAACCCACAAATGTAATCCCAATCTATTGTTGTTATCTGTGGTTATCCTAGGACTAGATTACACATTTTGGTATTGATTTCAAGGCTATTGTTTATGCCCTAGAATATGAGTTAATATTATGGTACGATTGTCTTCATTATTCTGACAACAGTTCACGTTGAGCTATCTGGCAGTGATGAGTGCCCGGAAGTGAAAGTTGTGACCCATGGCATGTTTGGTATTATAGTTTAGCATTCAAACATATATGCAAGTTAATCAATAACAACAACTTCTCCCTGAGATAACATAATCTATTAGGAACTGGCACAACGGAAAGTTCAGTACTCACAACCAAATGTAGGTACAATATAAAAAACAATACTTGTAACCCGATTTCAGAACCCGAACTTTTATCTGTAACTATCTGATCTGCTCACTATTTTCATCAGATTGTTGTTTGTTCATTTCGCATCCTGGGGTGCAATGACGTTGCTATAACTGAAACAGTGCACCTGTCTCATCGGTTTGACGTCATTTTGTCATTTTAGATGAAACGACACGATACTTTTTTATACAATAAAGTGGTTAATACTTACGTCAACTAGTTGGCTTAGCTCAAACCACAGTGGTGCTTTCATGCGTCAGAGTGTCATTCATTTTTCTTGACACATCATTACTCTGCACAGTCGCTGCTTTGTTGTTATTGGTTTCACTTCATGTTTCAGAACATGATAGGCTATACACGGCAGTCAGTATAGTTGGTGGAGGAAAAACCCGGGAAAACAGTGGGAAAGAACCACTGACACAGGAAGCTTTTGGCAAGCTTTCTTACGTACCGACGCTGGCAGAGAAGAGACTCGAACCCACGAGGACAGAGATCAGATGTCAGCGATCTGAAACGTCTAGCTCCTTCGACTACTCCGCTACCCGGGGCCCCTAGCTGTTAAGTAAGCGCCTCTGCTATCTGATGATTTACTATATCCAATATTGTGATATTATCCCTATATCGTCGAATTTCGATGACGCGTCAATCACATAATTGTAACACAATAATTTCACACATTGTCCCCACTACTTTGTTTATTTTCATTGCTATCTAAGTTCAATGCAATTTATGACTTTATTGTAATTTAGCTAAGTAAAACTCTTTGTAGAAAGTATGGTAATATGTGCCATTGCAAAGCATATAATATCCCGTCCTTTGCTGGATCATTTTAGTTGCTAAAGCTTCTGTTTCGACCGTGAGAAGTTTTGCACGTCCTCAAGATCTTCAATTTCAGAAGCAATTAAATCCTTTATTAAATCCTCAATCCCATAATACCTAAATAAAAGTGATCGGTTTTGAAAACAAAAGCCAACCCAGAAACATTCGATTTTTGGACACACAACACTGCTCCTTTGAAAGTCAGGATGGAACAATCCATTGTCACTCACTAAAGGGTACAAAGGCGATATAAAAAGGCATTGAAGTTACAATGACGTCCATTGACCCCTCATAAAACGGAGAATGCCCAACCTATTAATTTCCATTTCTGTGTTCTTATTACCAGCATTTTTCATTTTGAAAAATAATCAGTAGGTTGAAAAAGATTTACAAGTATATTGTGACAAATGTAATACAAATTGGATGAAAATGTTGACGTTATTAGAAGTTGAGTTTGTGCATGCCATATAAAACATTCTTGGTATTTGCTCTAATTAGTTCAGTGAGCAATCGTGTGGCCACCTGATTATGTCACGATTCACACCTAATATGGCAATCGAGCTCTTTTGTGGTCCATTTGAATCACTATTACGCAATAGCTGACTGACATATGTTAGCATCGCCCGAGGGTTCAGTTATTGTACCGTTGGACCGAACAAATTCAATACTTCTTATAGCGCTGCATTAATACCACTATG
>JAECUM010060323.1:0-10775 GCA_016617855.1 Megalonaias nervosa
TAGTACTGAAAATGCCCTTCTGAGAGTAGTTAACTACGCTTCTCTCTGCTTTTGATAGTGGAATGATTAGTCCCCACCCTCCTTGTCTTGTCCGTGGCCTTTGATATAATAGACCATGTATACTACTTCACCTCCAGTATGCATTTTGCACTTAGTCAACAATATACAAAATTGTGTCTTTAAATGGACAACAAACCAGCCCAGTTGATCTATGTTTCCGTATTCCACAAAGCTCGCTTCTCAGGCTAGTTCTATTCATTCTATCCACTCAGCAGATCTCAAGTGTCATAGATCGACATGCGGTGGCTCACCAATTATAAGCTGATGACACACAAATATACAATTCTAACTACCCAACTGAAGCTGAAGCTACCATCCAGGGCTTACAGAGGTGCATTTCCGATGAGAAAGCATGCATTACATGTAACAAACTGCGGATTAATGACGATGCAACTGAAGCCATCATGATCACCACCCAAAGCATTTGTCATTCACATCCTTTACCTCAAACAAAAAATGAGAGTGAATGCAATGAACATATGCAAGGCAATGGTATATTAGTAACTATTCCATCATCGCGTATGTGCGTCTGTATATATGTCAGGTAAACTATTCTTTAGTTTAAAGTGAAAAAGTAACGTGTGTTAAGGCCAATGATGTAATTCTGGCTTGAGTTCCCATTTTGGAATACATAAATAAATACTTTTGATTCATTTGTCGACTTATCCATGACTATGTAGAGTTCGTTAATCATAAACCAAATAATGGATCATTTATCCTGCAAATGGCTTGGTTAATTGATTACATAGATATTGAATATTTATTAAATTGACATGTTTCAATAGATGAGAGAAAGAAAGAGATAGAGAGAGTGAGAGAGAATCCAAAAATAAGTAATGGCGGATATAATTTCAGGAAACGATCATTGGTTAGGGAATCGGGAAGAAATATATGCCTCAGTGATAATTGTATTCAACTATCAATGTTACCCAAATTATAGCTATGCTTGTTTGTGATTGGAGAATATTCGGACGTAACTCTAAATAAGCTTGAGAGAAAGAAATGCTTATCGTTAATATTAATTTACAATTACATTGAAAAATTACGATGCTATTGCATGGTAAGTCAAACTTTATATCATGAAATATCCACCCAATCGCAAATTTTTTTAAAACAGTAAATTCATCAGTAATAAACGCGTTTTTCTATTTTTTGTTTTAATTTGTTGTAGAGGGATATAAACTAAACCACAAATGAGTGCGGGTGTATTGGTATGTTCATCTTTAACCCACGATGACCAAACTCGATCCTTTAGTACTGAAGGCAGATTACAGGTAATGTAGGTAAGCAACTCTTGATTACTTGTTCTGGTAAATGATGGACTATCTCAGAAACATTATCTGGGATAGACTGAATGACTATAAAAATAACTGGCAATGCTGTGAACAAAGTGGCTATTCAGAATGTTGACATTATAACTACTTGTAAGTGGGAGTCTGAATTTCAGGTGATTTAGTAGGCCAGCAGTTTGTAGACTAATTCAAACTTGAATTTCTCTATGTGCGCTTCTTTTCAAAATACTACCACAAAACTAAGTAAACATATGTTTATTTGAATGCCAATATTATATTCTAATATTCGCAAAACAATATTCTGCTTAAAGTGTTCGGTTTCTCTGTTGTTTCAGCCTAGTTATCCTAAGATGTTATGTATATTTAACTTGTACTGTCTGTTGGCTTTTCTTAATGATTATATGCGATGCATATCGTTATATTGTACTTAACCCTGTCCAAAATCATGTTCATGGTGCACGTGATCAGTGACATTTATTTTGTAAACACACATACTATATACTAACATTTTCTCTATGATTGTCGATTAGGTATTCAGATCATTATCAGTGGAAGTAAACATGTTCACTGAGCCTTAGCTTCTTATATGATACTGTTTACTTGACAAAATTACCCATTCTCGCCTTAACATCCAAGCAGAATCAATCTTATTGTTGTGTTCAGTTTTTAGTTTGGGTGGATTTATTTATTCAAATTATTATTCACTGGAAAAACAACGTGTTTATCATTAATACCGCTTGGAATATAATGGATTTAGACAAGAACATTTTGGGATTATATCATTGTGATATTTCAAAAGGATGTTAGCACATCGCCACAATCAAGGTCATTGGTACTTTAGCACCCTAGAGACTACATGCACATCAGCACATTCAATACTGAAACCTATTTGGAACATCAATGACATTCAATTGAAACTTCACACATTGGGACTTGTGATAGAACTTTACGACTATTTGGAATTTATTTCACAATACTGTCAGTTCTTTTTTTTTTTTAATTATCACTTTATATTCTAGGGAAATACATTATCTGTTGAAATTTACAACACTTGCTGGTTTTCGCTCCTTATTGTTATTTAGTTTAAGACCACGGAGTCGTAACAACTGAATTATGTGCAGATGACCGTTATCTCCACCGTTATCTGTCCACCGCACACCACTAGATACCAAGTGCGTTGTAATCTCGTGTTTGCACAGTATACAGGAGATTAAATGAGGACCGAAATAGGTATATGATAGGTCTGCACAAGTGCAAATGTGCGTCCTGCAATGCATTTATTTCTACGCTGATTAGGATAGAGTAGTGACCGAATATTAAATGGTGGCAGCAGTGAGTGAGGGCATATTTTGTATAAAATGGCCCTAGCTTTGTAATGTATTTTCTTAGAGAGTTGTCTGGATGATAGAGTAAGTGGGGATTCCGAGGAGATGATTAAATGAAAAATGACAGAAACACGTGTTGCTTTAAAAATAATTTGCTTATATTTTATTTGCATTTTTCTGGCTATTTATTTGTTTATCGCTTTTTTTCTGCTGAAGATAGGCTACACTTCTGGTTTAAATCTCGCAATTTGACTCTAAATCTCAAAATTTTGAGTGTTAGTTCTCAAATTTTAATCTGCTTCCGTGGTCCTTGTCGGCTTCAGTAGGTTACATATGCGTTGGGCAACTTAACATGTAATCACGAACGGCAGGAGTTCGAGTGAATTAGTTGATAATGAGCATTGCAATCGTACATGAGGGTTATATCTTTAGAGAAGATATAGAGTCAATGCATGTTGAACAAAGTTGATTCATCCAGTCGTTGGGAAGCACACTGGTAAAGTTAAGCCATATTCCGGAACACAGTAAGTAATATGATCGGAATTTTTAACGTTCCCTGATTATTTCTTCTTACTAATATTGCATAATCCAAACAGTTCACCTTACAATAGTGTTTCCATTTCTTTAAATGTATATAATATTCTATATCAATGAAATTCATTCGGTTTCATAGACAGGAAATTATTTTTTTCTATAAACGTACTGCAATTGTCATGGTAATGCTTAAATGGAAAGACAAATGATCAGGGTAATTATTGCTTGAAGTTGGACACGACTTGTAAGTGAGTAAATATGGTATCTTCTGAGTTTATTTTACTGTTTTACTTTAACTGTTTCACTTCTTGAGAAAATCTGTAGGGTCAAGACAAAACTTGGAGGGTCTACTGATGATAGCCTGTTATGGAATCTCTGTTTCTATGTATCCATCTGTACATCGAATGTTTGGTTGTTTGTCTCTATGATCATCTATCGATCTATGTATCTACGATTGAAATTAACACTTTGAAAATAAGCAATTAAAATAAATATTCAACTGCACAGATAACTAATGTGTTAGCATTATCTAACAACGATCAAGAAAATCAATTGAAATAATATGTCTCTTTTGCTCTACCCAATATTAGAATAGTATGATATTTGGATATCTGCTCTAAGTCAGATTCTCATATCGACCCAGATAGAAGTAGGAAGGTTTCAGGATGCAAAATAGGATTTTCAAACACAAACGTACTTACTTTTGATCGCAATTCAGGGTGTATTTCTCGGATTCAATGTTCATGGTTGAATATTTACAAAACTTTACATTTTAATATCAAACTATTCACAATCTTCTTACTATGTGGGTTATTAAGTAAAATTTAATTTTCCATCAATACCAACAGCTTTCATCCTTTCTGTCGTTCAAACACCAAACTAATACTACATTTTATTTTGCCAGCAATTACATTCCACTCTTTCAAAAAAGTGTCATTGTCCCTGAATAACAGACGATTCAAATAAAACACAAATTCAGTCATTTACGAAGGTTGAGCTGCTAATGTAGCCTGTCATATGATTGGTTTAGCTACATATGTAAGTGTTTGCGTGCTGGAAGTAATTGAGTTGATATGGGAATTGTTGCTTTGTTGTTGTTATTTTGTTGTTGGGAGCTGACAAAGACACAACTCTACCGAATGTACACGCGAATTAGTTGATACTGAAATACTCCCACTCTACCCCACCAATGTTTCAATGAGTCAAAACATCTAGTGACCGTTTACGGCAAATTCCAAATAAGAAAACACTGTCAATTTACATCTTTGATTTTGAAAGCGTGACATTACTAATACTTTCACATAATTTGTAAAGACAAACACTCATTGTTCCCTTTCCAGATGTGTTTAGAATTATTCAGCTGCAATGCACCCGATACACACGTAGTAACCAAAAGAGAGTAATCACCTGTCTGGACGTCACAAAAGGAGGAAAATTGACGTCGCTGCTATTCCTATATAATCTGTTGACAAACAATTAAACAAAAGGGTACTTACACATCCAATAGTTCATAAAGGATTTGTTCCCTCCTGCAAGAGCTTGCAACCGCCAAAGGGAAATAGAAAATGTCATCTGGTTTAGACTGCTTAAGAGAGCCCGAATATCTTCAAGAATAGGAATGTGGTAGGACCTGGATTTGATTTTATGAAATCATTTCTTCGAGCTTGAGTTGTATTATTTGCCATATAATCTCGTTTACTTTCAGGTTCAGGGTGTGGATGGTATATAGTAGGGTGTTGGTCACTACATAGCCTGTGGATGGTATAGTGTGTGGCGATGGATATTAAATAAGCAATTTGTCATTATGCACGACGTGCTGGATAGTATATATGTATTATTGTTTGTTAATTCCTCATGAACGAAAAGAGTGACTTAAACATGTACACATATGAGCGCATACAATTTTTACAATCGGAGGCGAGAATGCTTCACATATGTTAAACCTAGGGTGATATTAATTCCAGCTTGGGTCTATAAACTTTGGCACTGAAGAACCCATTGAGTTGAAACACTAATAAAACTGTTACAATACCGCTTCCCACTTCTTATGCCAGTACCATGCACATAAGAAGCAACATAGTGCCTATGTCAGATTCCCGTTTGTCTCTATATATTGTTCGACCTGTTTAACACAGAAATTCCCGTTCGGCTCTCAATCACCCCTTATCAGTACTTACATATGTCTACCCAATTTTGACCTAGCACTGTACATACATACATACATACATACATACATACATACATACATACATGCATACATACACATACATACATACATACATACATATATACTCAGTCAGCACGTACACAAATAATACTCTCTTCAGATTCAAGTTAATTTCGATACAATAGAATATAAGAAAGGGTGTGATAATCAACATGATCCCAGTTGTTGGTGATCTCCAATTCATTCTTCGTCCAGCACGTGTAAACAATAAGAAACGATCACTTTATCACTTGCAACTATACATAGCTCAAGTAGAAGTAACTTAAAGAAATGGTTGGTAAAACAAAGCATAGAGCATTCTCATTGATGTCCCATTGTCACTATGAGACGGTTTGTTCCCGACCTTAGGCCTCTTCTAACTTAAAGAAATTAGTTGGATTTTCCAAGAGATAGCAAACCAGAAGTGAACGATATTTGTGTATATCGGGATACGGCAACAGTTTTATATATTTAGGAACTTTGATGAAAGCGCACGTCATAGTGTCTTTTGAAATGGATTTTGGAGGCAATACTGACATAGAATTAGGTACCTAATTTTTGTCCAGCTCCTCTAGCTTGTCTTGTTCTTTATAGACCATATATCTGGCTGTTGAATTAGTATCCAATTATAGAACATCGTTTCCTTTTTAGGGACTAACATGCACAATACAACGGTAAATGTGAAGTCTTCTTTATTTAATCACATTGGATAATACAGATACAAATACATTCAATTTGGCCAATAGGGGCAGTCGTTTGATTAAAGAGGCTTACTTGTTAGTTAAAAGGGTTCTGTTGATATCTTCACTGCCGGAATCCTTTACATGTTAGAAGTACAGTTTCAGAATATCTTGACTCATTCACATTTTCTAGTCACTATTGATTTCAATATAGCACCATAATTGCAATGGAATTCATGAAACCGAGACTGCCGTTTTCATATTAAGCACATGACATATGTCTATAAACTCACTTAAAGTAGATCTGTGACATTATTCATGTGGTGTAAAGAAATTTTGAAATATTTAAAGCCATGCTCCATGCACATTCAATAAATTAGCATCTTGTCCATGGCCTCGGGCATACTAATTTATTATACAAAAGACTGGTCCTCTGGCATCAGGGCGTTTTCGTTTTATAAATAAAATATTTGAGTTTCGTAAATTGTGTAATAGGAATAAGAGGTGTTTTTTTTTGTTTTTTTTTTTTTTTTTTTTTTTTTTTTAAAGAATATGAGTAGTTCAAAAGATTTTCCTAATTTCTATATTACAAATTGCAATCCTTTCACAACACCATCATATTAGTCATGTTATTAGTTTGATTATCACTGATTTAATAACTGCATATATACCAATAATTATTAAATATATTCCCTATAAAACCAACAACGTAAATTCAGATAAGTACACGAGATACTTATGCCTCAATTTTAATGAATACTTTAAAAACAATATTTGCCAAAAATGAACTTACACCTAGATATGTCTGCATATTGTTGGAGAGCAGTAAGGTCCAGGAACAACATATGCACGAACGAAGAAGTACCTGTGCACTAAATAACTATTGCATGAGTACATTCGTCCAAAGGATGTTCTGACTTACCCGAACATTTAACCCAAATATAGCGTAACTGACAAAGTTAAGTATGTACATAAATGCGAAATACAGGGGAAACCGAGACACAGTAATTGCAAGCATAGATCAACAAATAAACACAAGTACTAAAACTAGTTATATTATTATATTATCATCTCGGATAGTGGTAAAAGGACATAAAAGCTAAATTAATATCAATTACAAGACCATTCACATTTGAGAGTATTATTTCACAAAATTCTCTTAAAATAAAGAACCAGATAAACGCAAGGGTATTATTTCTAAAACGAAATGCTATTTATATCAGTCAAGCAATGAAGACAATTAGTGTGAGTGTGTATGTGTGTGTGTGTGTGTGTGTGTGTGTGTGTGATTTGGATTTTTAACGTAGCTTTAACAATTGTTCAGTCATATCGCTACTATGTCTGCAGTGTGGCATTTATAGTGATGTCTAGCACTGGGCCATCATGCCGCAGACATGTAGCATGATGTCCCACCCAGACACATTATCCTGACACCAGGCCGACCAGTTCTAACACTAACCTCTTAATGCTGAGCGCCAAGTGAGGCAGCTGTTAGTATCGTTTTTGGTATGACTCGGACGGGGATCGAACCCACGACCTCCCATATCCGAGGCGGACGCTTTAACCACTGACAATTAGTACAGCAAAGCGTCAAAAGGAGGAAAAATCAATTCACGGTTTTGAAAAACATTAATAATTATACGAAGCTGCAAGCATACTGTATCAAGAGTCCCACTTCTCTTGATAGCAATATGCATATATTTGATTATATGCCAACGTACCGTACCTTTTTGTCCTGCATTCTTTAAATAACAATTAAAAGATAAAAAACAGAAAACTCAGTATCATTTAGCTCAGAAATTCTTTGCATGATGTTTATATATTTGACAAGGTACATTTTTACATAAGCCCCTTACAATTGAAAAATGAAATAATATTAGAGCATTATATAATGCAGTGTATTTTTTATCTCTGTGCACATCAACTTCCTGTTGACAATTTCTAGTAAAGAACGACACTGCATTTGGGCTAAATTACTTGCATCAAGGGGAGTGTAACATTACATCTGTGTTATTGATATAGATTTAAATAACTCTGCTTACATAGCATGTGTAACATTCGCATACCTCAATTCACTAGAAGCGTTTTTGTCGTGCGATTGTTCCGCGAAGTTTCGCCCAACTTGATGGAAGAAACCAGTTGAGAAAACCATCCAAATTTGCCTCCACAGACTGGCAGAATATGCGCAACAGGTGCAGAAATTGAAATGCAGAAGTACTACATACGTACCCATTAAACATATTTCAATATACATTGAACTAGTTTTATAATTAAATTGAAGTTTTGCACGTGATAGTGAAGTGAGTTATAATTGTGTCAGTAATAAATACCACCGGCCTAAATTATATACACACATTAAAGAAACAACAGCTTGTACAAACACATTAACTATTTGTAGTACTCAATACCTAATACCAGTTCCTGTACAGATTGGATAACACCAAGTAAAATTATACTTTACTTCCACAGTCTTACATCTGCAATTATTACATGCCACTATGTTTGATATTTGTGTTTTGCTTTGTTTTGTATCAGCATTGCTTTTTTTTCTTTTTTTTTTTTGTTTTTTTGGGGGGGGAGGGGGGCGGGCATTGTTTGAACCTTTTAGAGGAAGGCATATATGCACCACGTAAGTGCATGTACTTGTAAAACTATACAAATACTATATGTAAGAATCTTCAATATATTACCGTTTTGTTTTAGCAGTTCATAGACTCACTTGTGGATACAAGTTGATTTCGATAAATCAGACACACCTCTTGCTTCTTGTTGACAAGTAACCCTGGGAAAGGGATCAGATATATTTTCACAAGCAATTCTGTTGCGTTTTCTTTTTACATAGATTTGACAATTGAAGCACTACAGGCGCTTTTGTTCATTTATGAATGGAATATCAGTCTAAATATAGTTTTAATATATTAAAATTGGTAGCAAGAGTATGTCCATATTTTTTTTTAAACTGCACAATGTACAAAGGAAACCAGTTTTTGTTGGTAGTTTATCCATTATTTGATTATTGTTAAAATGTAACGTGAATGCCGCTATATTCTGATATAAAGCAAACTTGTGTTGAAATTACCAATGAATGGTATACACAATTCGACGCACTTTAGTCGGACTATTTTCATCGGATAAAGTGCTCTACGTCAATTGTTACTAGTTGTTGCTCGTGAAAAAGATATAATACAATATTGTTTCAAATAGACAGTTAACTATACTTATCATACTTAGCATCTGATGTATAGCTTAATGTCTATCAGTGGTAGACAGGGACGTAGCTTTGGAAATAATTATTACCAGATATTTCCATATTTAAAGGTAAATGAGCAACTTCGTGTTGCATGCAGATTTTATTAAATGCAAATGCATAGACTATTGGATGTTACTAACAGTTTCCATTTAAGACTTTTATGAAGGACAATATCCCACTTTCGTTCCACCATCGATGATATTTCCAATTAATTCGATCTTGTTATATGTTTCAAACACATTATTTTACTCTCTTTTCCGCAATCAGAGTGAAAGTCTGTACAATGACTGCGTAGTATATTTATGTTGCGCAATATGTTGCTAGTCGGTTCAATTTGACTCAAAAATGTTTTTGATAATATGTCGTGTCTAAATAACGAACAGTTTAAAATGTATATTGCCGAGAGAACAGCGTTACGTGTGTCAACCTTAGAAACTGGTTATTGTTGTATCTCCAAAATCTGAATATATTTTCAATATCTGTTATAACGCGTTATGTTTTAAAGCAGTCCCGAAAACTTACTGAAACAGCAGATCGCTTTAACAATAACTGGATAAGTCTTTGTAACGTTAGAATTATACTCGATCACGGCGATTCTCCTTCGCCTACACTGTAGAAGACATTGTTTGAAATTTATACCACTAATCAGTAAACTGAAATACAATGTTTATATATATATATATAGTATATATATATATATATATATATATATATATATATATATATCTTTTTTTTTTTTTTTTTTTTTTTCTATAGTCATGTTAGGCACATACGAAAACTAATTTTCGTCAATGAATGACACCATAAGGTGAATGTTTCTCTTACGATGCAAATTTCGTCAAGGGGCATGTAACTCTTCATTGATCTCAAGTATTTCACCCAGTGTAGAAATAGGTATATTGCTTGAATTGTATCTCCATTTGTTGTTTCGTTCCAAAAGCATGTGTTTGATTGTATTTGATCATCCTTCCAAAGCTATACGTTTCCTTGCTATAATTTCCTAGATGTAACCTATATACTCTGTCAGGGATTTTTCTCAAAGAAACTTAATTCTTAAGTTGAACTTAATGACATTTGGTAATAGTATTTACTTTGCTTATTTGTTTTGCACAATATGGCATATTATGGTCCTTAATCAAGTAGTACATGTGAAGCGGATCTTAAAAGATATATATAAATATGTGGTATGGTTGAGTAATCAAAAATAATAATCTGGCTGTAAGAATACCTTAACGCACGTATACATCTAGGAAGTTTGCCTACTTTACAAAACGAATTCAGCAGAACATATTTATACCTCATATGATACACAATGGGAAACTTTACCCAAAGCCTGAAACTAAAATTAATAAATCTGCACGTTTAATGCAGATAACTGACCACGATACAGAGGAATCTGAAAATCTTTCTTTCTCCCTAAGTCTCTCT
>JAECUM010060326.1:0-15728 GCA_016617855.1 Megalonaias nervosa
TTATATAAATGGAACAAAAAGAATTTGTAAGTACATCCAATATATACAAATTACGAAGCGTCGCGAAATGGAATAATTAGAAACTGTCGATCAAAAAAACCAGTCGGTAGTCTTGATAAATTTGGTTATTTTAGATTCAATGTTAGTAGAAATAAAAAATATTTCTCACATAGGTTCATCTTTGAATGTTATTTTGGATTGATTAAAAACGGACTTGTAGTTGACCACTTTGATGGGAATCCCCAGAATAATAATTTATCTAATCTGCAAGTTATAACACAGAGTCAGAATTCTAGACGTGGAAATATAGGAGCATGTAAAATATTCAAAAAGAGAGCTATTAAATCCATAAATGCAGAAACAGACCGAGAAATGACCTTCCCCTCAATAAACGCAGCTGCCAGATATTTTGATATACATCCACGATCGGTACAATTTGCAGCTGATAAAATGTACAAATCTGCATTTTCGGAAAAATATAAATCAGCGGATAATATTTGAATATGTCATATAACTATTTCTTAACAAAAACAGATAGTTCGACTGTCAATTTTGCCAGGGATTTTGTTTAGCCATAACTACAGTCAAGGGTCCACCTTCACCGTCGCTGCTCTCAGCGTCACTATCATTTTTGACAGAATCAGATAGCATAATCTTTCTTAATTGCATTACACGATTGTCCATAATTTTTTTTTCTTTCGTATTCACGAGACAGTTCGGATTTAACCTTTTCGATTGACTGTGCAAGAGGTGCAAATAGCTTTACCTGATTGTCGTTTACCATAGCTAGTGATTCAAGCATAGATTGATAAATTAATTTTATAAATCTGTAGTTTGAAGATAGTGTATATTTATTTTTAAATTTTCTCTGTTGCAGTAATTCAAAATCGCACATAATTTTCTGAGGGTCGAGATTATCAGATATTTTTTATTCCGTTATGTTTTAGTGTTTTAATAGCACAGATAATATCATTGATGTTTTCATGGTTCATTATATATATATTTATATATTTAAAATAAAAAAATATTAGCCCCCATGACTTTTTTTTGGTCAGGGGGCTGTTTTTGTGTGATATATGGTTATGAAATATATACAGATGGTTTATGATTTTGATTTCAGCACAACATATATTATATGGTTCAGATGGTTTATGATTTTGAATTTGATTTTGGACGGCACAAACATATAGATGATTCTATGAACATGAAATATATACAAATGGTGATGACGGGGAATCTTGTCTACGTCCAACAGATTTTGTACACTCTCCCCCCAATACAAAACCCCGGGGAGTGTAAAAGGTACACCCCTCAAGGGTGTATGGTAGGAGAGTGTATTTTGTCTGTTGTGGATTTCGAGGAAATGCTCCGGGTTCCCCCAATTAAATAGCATCAGTCGTCAAATGCAAGATAATATATCTTTAGCATTTTTGGAGACTCGAACACGCGAGAGTCTGCAGAACTTCGATCTACGTCCAACCGTCTTACCACTTCGGCCATCGCTCTCTTATCAATAATACAGTTGAATTTAAGTATATAAAATATTTGCGCTGTCTCACAGGACTTGTATTACTAATGTAGCGTGAAGTTACTTTAATTTTTCAAAATTAATAAAATAATCGCACGTATGAGTTATCGTTCGTTAAGGTCAAAATACATGTGTTAGAGCTAAAAATAACTCTACGTACTTGGTATATAAAACTGACGTGAGTTTAAGGTTATTAGAGTCAAATTATCCCTCTCTGTTATAAATTGCTGCTTCACTAACAGCGATGCTTACAGAGAGAGGATAGATCACTAAATAATTAACGAAAAACGATATATATCGTGTCCATACGGGGACTGAAATACCTCTATAGATAACATGTATTACAAGGGAGATAATCGTTTAATTTGCTCTACAGAGAAACAGAGCAGAGTTATCGCGCTTTATTATATATAATCAATTACAGTGAAAAAAAATAATTTTTATCCGTGTTTTTGAGAGAAAATATCGTTTTTTGCATGAAAAGTAACTGAAAATCAACGAAAATTTACTAGATTTTTAGAAACCGTACGGGTCAAACCCCCAGGGTTTCTCTAAATGATTTTCGTGTTTTTTGACATTTTTACGAAAAAATAACATATTTCGAGCAAAAAACAACAAATAATCATCAAAAAACGAGTAAAAAAAATGATGAAATTATACATGTTTGAGAAGAAAATGCTGAAAAACACGAAAATCATTTAGAGAAACCCTGGGGGTTTGACCCGTACGAAATTAGAAATTTGACTAAAAAACAAGCAAAAAACGAACAAAAATGACTAAAAAACAAGCAAAAATAACATAAAACAAGTAAATTTTCTCAGATCTATAATATTTTCTGAATAATGCGCCGATTGCAAAAGAATTTATTCGCTAAACGAACAATGTTTGGTGCGCTATCACATGTACTGTATAAGTACGACAACTGCAATATTTACTCTACGAGCGTATATATAAATTAATATATAACGTTTCTCCTCTTAGGTCCACAATGTTGCCATCTTGATTTGTGAGTTTGAAATTCATTCTTGTCAATAATGGATTATGTACACGCAAGTAGACCTGATTTATTGGCTCAGACACAATGAGCCATCCTGGTGGCGCTTGAATACTTGATGAATATAATATATATCCTTGCTGGGCCTGGTTAGATTTTGAAAGATCTACGTGGTAACTACTATCAATTATATCGCATACTAGATTCAGTGCGATTGTCGATGTTATATTAACAATGCCTGGCGATATATGACGGCCTCCACCGTATGGATCGTTGTTATGTTTAAGAATAACCGGTGGTGGGGCTATTTTTCTCCACGCTGCATATATTTTAGGGAAATATTCATCAATGACATCGTTGAGTGTTTTCTTCATTTCAGCGTTATTTAAATCTGGTATTATAAATGTTTGTAAATCTTCTTCTGTTATTTTGTAATGATCAAGAAATAATTGCTTACGTTCTCGATTAGTGTAAGGATTATTTTCATCGAGTTTAGTCGCAGCGTTTATAATACTTCGATTGGCGATGTATAAATCAAATAGGATCCTATTTAAATGTTTTATTGACACGATTATCTGATTTTTTACATCATCGTCATAATGTTGAGATAATGAAATAAATAAACTTCTTAAATCATTAAGTGTTTTATCGTATTCAGGCCTAAGAGGATCTAAAAATCTTTTAAAAAATCTTCCATCAACAATCTGTCGATTCCCCCCCCCCCGGCTTCTATGACGAAATCAAATGCTGATCTAGTTATCTTAGGGGTCCTTCGACCGTCGAAATCAGTAAAGTAATATCTATCGTCGCTTGGATCAAATTCAAATAATATATAAAACCATGGATTTTCATTTCGATATTCTGGATCTTTAATGAATTTTTTTTCCGTTGTGAGAAATTCATTTTTAGTTGGTTCTGAAATTCCTTTATAAATAGGGGGAATATCAGGCCATCCTAACACTGATCTAATCGAACTTTGATAAATGTCTGCGAGATAATCAGGGGAATTTATTTCAATCACCGCCGATAATGTTGCTTCGTATACACCAATTGTTATTTTTGATTCTTTTCCTGTAATAGATTTAATTCTGCGCTGGAATTCATCGTTGATCTGTTCTATCTGATAACTACCAGTTGGAATACTAACTACTTGCCAATCAGGAGTTCCATCAGGTTTATTCTTATTTGCGAATACTAGTGAATTATTTGGTTGTAACCCCCCAAATGGTTTTGATCTAATATTAGGCCAGCTATAATAAACTCGAAGCTGCGCTAACGCTATTTCTTTTGCAGGAATTGCGATTGGAAAGTTAACGCTAAACTCAGGATTGGTCGAACTTAATGAAATCATTGTAGTTTTTGACGGAGTCGTATTACTGACGATCTGTTGAAGTAACTCTCTTGACGTTGTCAAGGACTCAGACATTATTATTATTGTTATTATTTAATTCTCCATTTTGGCTATCGTTAGTAGCGATTATGAATGCTTCATCGTAGGTTTTCATTATTGTTGCAAATTCCTCGTCGGGTATTTTACCATCACTAAGATAAAATGAAACACACGAAGTTAGTTTAGAATAGGCTGCTGTTGCTGTGTGTAATTTTATTATATACTCACGTAATTTATCATTTGTGCACGTAGATATCTTTTTAGCGATAATACTGAGAATACCTGCGATAGTCGTTGAAGTTGAAACAATAATCGTTACAATTGCTGGAGCTGTCATTGTTATCGTTGATAATAATAATCCGGATCCAGCAACAACAGCGGAAACTGAGTAAACGATTATATCAATGACAACCATACGTCTGCGATATTTTTTTACTTTTACTGTATAATTGGCAATGATATTTTTTAGTTTGGTCAGGCATTCACATACTTGATTATATCTGTGACGTTGAACGTCGATTGAAGTTTCATTCATTATACTATGACGTTAAGTAATTAATTGGTGAGTTTGGTTACAAATTCCAGACACCACCAGTAACTAGCCGAAACTATATCTTTATCAGATAATTCCAACGTAAATATTTCCTCAGAATCTTTATCCAATATTACAGATACAGTTATAGAAGAATTACCAGTTGATGGAGATGTAGTAAATATTCTAAAATCTACACTGCTAAGTACGGACAACCTATACACACCAGCAATTTCCGCAGTGTATTTGATGGTTTTATTTTGTGGTGTCCACGTGGCTGATCCTGATGCTACTGTGTACACGATATTGACGATCTGATTGTGAGGAATTTTAATCAGATTAGTTTTTTGAACAATATTAGGAATTCCACTAACAATATCGTTGAGTTTTGTGTTAACGTCGGCTAGTTTTATGTCAACGATTGGTGGATCACCAAAAAAATCATGTACAGATTTGTTTATGTTTCTACGAAAATTTAAAAACGTTTGTATATGTCTAGTAAAAGTACCATTGAGTGTGGTCATTTCGTCATTGATTGTTTTTAGAGACGTTGTCGTAGGAATGTTGCTATCGTCTACATATTTCTTCGTTGCAGAGTCAAAATCAGATTCTGGTGTTCTAAGATTATTAATACCATTATTATTCATGTTGAGAAATGCACGCATTATACCACCGTTGACTAACACGTACTTAGATTCTTGATCATCGACATATTTTTTTGTTGCTGCATCTGTATCTACGGTTGGTTTTCCAAGGTCTATAATTTTATTTCGATTCATGATAATGTAACCAGTAAATACATCACCAGTTTTCTTGATATAATCGTTAACTGACTTACCAGAATCTTGTATTTTACCTTGATCAGTAAAAGTAACGATATTATCAGCAACTGCGGTAGGAATTCGTATAAGTACATCTGGCAGTTGTATATTGCTTGTCTTTAATCGTCCTTGTTTATCCTGAAAAACAACGACTTCATTTTGATCCACACTTGTAATATTTAATAAATCATCAATCTCGTTTCTGAGTTGATCAAGAGTTGCATATTTAGATAAATCACCTTGCTGCTGAGCTTTACCACGAGCAGATCTTCCGTAAATATCTACCATTATATTTATCAATATCTGTTTAAATGTGACAATGTGGTATATTCATGCACGACTTTATGAGGTGGTTTTGTTGATTGTGATATAGCATCAAGTACATTAAGTACTTCACGACCACATATTGGTGGATCAGTTAATGTTTGTGTTGGTAACGGTGAATACCAGATTGGAGCAGTATTATTGCTGACATAATGAAGAAATTCTTTTGGTGGCGCTAATCCATATGAATCAAAGTAAATAGATCAATTGCATATCCAACCCAATGCGTGCCTGGTCCAGAATTTTTATCGAGATTGATAATACCAGTTTCTAAATCTCTAGCGATTTTAGGTAGTTGATCGCGCATGAAAACACCTCTAAAATTTTTAATTTTTAGTTTTTTAGCAGCATTGAGTAAATCAAAATTGGACATAGGCGATATCAGTAAACGGTCCCGGGAAGTCTTAGGCCTTTTCCGTACCATGAATGTGGGGTCCCTGGCAATCTGAGACCTTTTCCCTTTTTTTTGATTCCCTGTCCGGTTGCTTTTTTTAATGCCATTCCAGCAGCAGTTCCAACAGCACCTAATGCAGCTGCTTTTGCAACAGCTGGGGCTGCAGCTGCTATTAAAGCTGGTATAGCTGCGAGAAGTGGAAATATACCACCCGTCTTAGCGATGTCTTTGATGGCGCCCGCAGAAAGATTAAGTTTGACGCCTTTATTTGATTTTTTGGCTTCATTGAAGTTTCTGAACTGACGCTCGGTTAACGATAATTTATTTGAACCGCTCATCTGTTCTCGCTTTAGCGATATTTTTATTCCACAGTTATTTTTTGATGCTGATTGTAGTCTTTTAATCTGACCAGGTGTCAGGGTGACACTAACGTGATTGTATGACATTATAATTATTATCCTGATTTTAAATCAGGTGATCTAATTATGTGTTACATATTTTCTACTGGAGCATCAACGACTCTCATTCGTCCACCAACACCTTCAAGTAACATCGTCTTATCGCTGAGTATGACAGCAATTGCTCTGTAATTGTCAATACCTTCTACTACTGGTGGTCCTACTACTCTTATTGGCTTCAGCACGCGAGCTCGAAAATGTATATCAACTACTGATTGTCTAGTTAAATCTAAATGTTCAAGCGAAAAGTAATAAATCGGATATAAGGTTGTAAAATCTAACTGTGATATTTGTAAACCAGTATCAATATTTTGATCACGTCCCATGAACGTCATCAGACGATGATATGCACGTGCTACATGATTTTGATCAAAATTTAGCAATATTTCTTCAGAAGGTTCTTGATGTCCATTTATCCTTAATGAAACTTCAGAAACACCGAGTTTATCAAATATCATGTGACTACGTATTTGATTATTTACTCGTGCATTATTCTGTAATGCAATAAAAATATGCCGTGGTGCAGAAACACCCTGCTGAGAAGCTATTTGCCATGTGAATAAACCATTAACAGCGCTCTGCACAGCATCTGTGGTCACTGTCAACCATGATAACGTTGATTTACCACCTTGACTCATAAAAGATAACAACCGGTCTTCTTCAGATATTGACGGAGTCATCACTGGCATCCACAATGAAAGTTTTGTTAGTATTACTTTACCATCATAACCAGCAGGTCGCCATATTGCATCATCGTCTGTAGCCTTTCGTACGAGTACAACTGTATGTTTAGCTCCGAAAATGACTTTTCTGACATTTCTACAGAATCCAAAAATATGTGACAGTGGAATTGCACATGAAAATCTTCTATTTCTATCTTTCAACATCGCTCGACGTGATGTGAATCCCAAGTTGAAATTTGGATTAGAACCATGAACCACCGCAGCAACGTCAGCGTCATTGGCGCCGGCGAAGTCTTTTGGTCGTCTTATATTATATGGCACGTAGTTAGGATGATCAGAAGTATCCTTGACAAACATCATTGATGGACCAGCTGATCTTGAATAATCGTCGCTGTATCTTGCAAGACCAAGTATCGTTGTAGCAACGTCAACGTCTTTCTGAATTGATTCAATATTTTTTCCGTCAATCATGTACGTAGCGCTATCAAATAACGCCATAATACCATTATTAACAAAACCAACACTAATATCGGCTACATATTCAGTATTATCTGATTTTAAAATTTCACCTTCGACTTCAATAAATGCCTCAGCGGGTAAGAAATACCTACTTGTATCTTGAACCTGTAGTTCAATTCGTCCACGCTGATTTGGCAGTCGTGCGTCATAAGAATAATATTGATAATCACGCACAGACTCATCCTTGAGTACTGGTGCATCCATGTCGAACGCTGGATCAGATATGCGTTTAAACATCTTTATTATATTTGCTATCGTCTAACACGAAGACCACCTCGAGAAGTGAGACCACTTCCTGCTATCAGACTAGCGGTTATATTTTTTTCTTTTTCTGATAATGGTACATCAGCCAACTCTGCTAGTTTTTGATTAGCAGCTTGATTTATTATTTTACTAATATTTGCAGGCATTACAGTGCTAGGTAATTTTACAGGTTGAGGTCGGACCGCAGGTCTGCGTATTAATCGTGTTAGTCTATCTTTGATTGCTGAGAATGCTTTACTAGCGAGATTACCCATAGCACCAATACCTTTTTCACGAACAACATCAATAGCTTTCATTGATAGTTGCTTTGCAATCTGTATTGCTTTTGGGGCTATCCTTCTAAATAGACCCTGAACAACATCACCTAGTCCATCTCCGTAGATTGTTTTGTATACTGGTAATCGAGAATTTACCGCCCTGACCATGGTTGGTCCACGTTGAATACTATGTACGATCATTTTATTATAATAACTGTATTTAATTACATACTCAATCCAGTGACTTAGTCACAATAGTAGTCATCGGCGATTTCATTAATGAGAGACTGATATACATTAATATCCATAATTCCACCTGTAAATAATCGTTTACAAATATCAGCTGCTTCTTTAATTATTTCTGGGGAATTATTACCAGCTCGTTTTCCTCCAATGAGGATTTCTAATCGATCAACATCAGCAAGGACATTATTGGGACAAGTAATAAGACCACTTCCTAAACCACTTCCAGTTGCGCCAGGAGTATCATAAAATACTTCTTTCTCAGTTTCTTCTTTTGGTTCCGGTAATGTTTTTGGTTTTGGTGATGTTTTTGGTAATCTTGTAAATATATCCTTAATTTTTTCTAAAGGGTGATTTTTTTGGTTTCGGTTATACTGGATAATCATGAAGTGATTGCTCAAATGGTTTTGGTGTTTTTTGTTGTTGTTTTGGAGGTTTTTGTTTCTTTTGTTTTTTACTTTGTTTTTTCTCCTCTCTTCTTGATTGAATTAAATTATTAATTTTCCTAACATATTCCCGATATAATGGATCATTATCTCTAGCTTGTTCAACATTCATACGTATGCGATATAAATATTTTTGCCATTGTTTACTGTTTTTAATATCTTTAGCGTGTTCAGGTTTCATTAATTTATCTCTTCGACTAAAACTATCCAAAGCAAATTCAGTTAGTTGATCTGTGTTCAAGTTATTAATTACCTTAATAGTTTCTTCATTAAATTTATGTATCAGTTCAGCAGTACTTATTGCATGACTCTTTTGTTCGGGGGCTGGTGCTTCAGCGCCTTCAGGTTGATCTTCATCCTCAGGTATTTCCGGGACTGGCATCGCAGCTGCTATTTCGGCTGGAAGTCCACGTAAAATTCTTTTTGTCTGTTTTGTTCTTTCTGCTATTTTTCCAGTTGCTTCAGCGGTTTTCTCTAACACAGGTAGAAAGCCTTTAGTAGTCTCAGTGATAGGTTTAAATAATTGTTTTGTATCCTCTTCAAATTCAACCTGAGATTCCTGACGAGATTGTAGTTGTTGTTTAACTAAATCACGAACAGGTAAATATTTTCTAATTGCCTCTAGTCGCTCTCGAGTTAATCTAGCTGAATGTGGTTCTCCAATATTCATTTATTAATAATATCTATACTGGCCGTTTAATTCATAGCAGCAGAGCGTGGACGACAAAAATTGAGTGACCAGACAAGTAAACGAGTTGCATAAAAATTTGAAAAAGAGTCAAAAATAATCTTGCCCAATTAGAGAATTTTTAGGTTTAAACGTTATTGACGTATTTTTCAGCCTCTGTAGGAACCTTTATTTTTGCTTACGGGGTCGAGCAAAAAGTTGTAGGGTTCACCCTCTCTGCACAAAAAATAAAAAAACCCGCTTTTAAAAAATGGTCCGAATTATTTGGTTGGTTAGAGGTTTCAATTTGACGTTATTGACCTTGTATCTCAGCCTTTTTGAGACCCCCCCCCCCACCAGGCAAATTTTTCCTATCTTCGTAGGAACCTTTATTTTTATAAAATAAGGTCTCTACGCAAAGTGGTCTGTTCGCCCTCCCTGCTGCTTCTTGGAATTAGGGCGGGTATAATATGTCCCATTGCACTCAGTATAGGTTTCGCTACATTGGTAATAAGTCCTAACAGGGGTAAAGATCCTCCGCGTTGTACCAACATCTTTTTCTGTCGACGAATGGGTATTTTCTTTTTGAACAATTGGCGAAGAACGTGTCGTTGTTTGGCTAAGCAATTTTTCTGATGTTTAGTCAAAGGTATTGTGCCTTTCAAGACTCTCAGACAACATTCGCTCATCGTATCGATGACATCTTTGCAGGCAGTTTGAATGAGTTGTTTTCGCATGGGTGGAGGAGCTTTGGACAGGGCGGACAACATGTCCCAATGTTTGACTAAACGAGGAGGCAGTCCTTTCCTTTTCTTTCCTTTGGGGGTAGAAGAGGAATGTCTTTTCTTGGGTGACATCTTTGTTTGTTGATTCCGGGACACACACCAAAAAAACACTAGCGTCGATGACTTGTCACACGGCCTTTTATCCTTTTTTGCACTATCGCTTCTTCATAAAGGTGACGATGTGTTTTCCAAAATCGCCAAAGAATTCTCCTCTTTGGCGACTCCTCTTTTTCTTTGGACGAGTGTGTCTTTTCTGGGGGTGACGTAGATGTTTGGCTAAGCGTTTTTTCGCATGATGAGACTGTCTTTTTCTTTTACTTTCTGGACAGGAAAACGACGATGAGGTGACATCTTTTGGTGTACAACATACACTGGCATCCATGGCTCGACGTGCGTCTTTTATCTTATTTTTTTTTGTTTTTTTTGGAGCCTGTCCTTTATCCTTGTGACAAACTTATCGGCTATCTTATCGAATTCAAGGAAAGGGCCAGAGAAACCTCCCTTTTGGTGGCTTCTCCTTTTGTTTGGACGAGTGTGTCTTTTCAGAGAGTGTCGCCGATGTTTGGCTAAGCGTTTCTTAGGATGACGTGACTGTCTTTTTCGTTTTCCTTTTCCTTTTTGGACCGAAGATGAACGACGATGGTAACGGTGTACACCTCTTGGAGGGGACATCTTTGGGCGTGCAGCAGCACAAAAACACTGATCCGCATTGTTTGCCTCAGGTCTTTTTTATGCTGGAATGCGTCGCCACTGATTGCCTTTACGTCGTATCAACTTGATGAAAGACAACACACGTCGTGGAGGAGTTCGCAACGGACTAAATCAGGACAGTTCTTGCTTGGACAAATCCAGTAAACTCTGTAACACACCCGTTCTCTCTTGGATTTTGATTTTGGGGGCAGGTACTTTGTGAGCAGCGGCTACTGCCGCTAAAGAGGAAGAGGGTGTCATAGATGGAGGAGAAGTTTTTGGAGACATTCTCTTGCGAGTAGAAGTTGTTTTCTGTGGACTTTTCTTTTTCTTTTTCTGAGGTTGTGACCTGGTCTTGACACCGTTGCTCTTTTTCTTTTTCTTCTGGGTACGTTTGGGAGGGGCTTTTTTTTCTTGGGGACGACTTTGGGAGCAATAGGATCCCATTTTAAGAGGGAACGAATGTTGACACCTCCTAGAGAACCGCTTCCTCCAGGTTTCAGAATGATTTGCTTTTTGGTTTGAGTGTCGATGTGAGGATCGGCTAGTTGCGTCAAGGCGCCTTTGTTTCTCTCAAAAAAACGTTTGGTTTGATGTGGAATCTGAATGATGCCTTGCAGTAATTGACGTGCTGTCACCGTAAACCATCGTAAGACTTCTTTGAGACTAGCTTCTAAGACACGAGCACGTATTTGTGGATTTTTTTCGCGACTGATACCGTACAATGCACGAATCAATTTAATGGGAAGATGAGACTCAAGGGACGTCATGTTGACGATGTGTGAGACAGAGTCAAAGTGACAAAGGTTTTTATAGATTTTTTTTTGGTGATTGTGATTAAGTCGACGAAGGGGACGTGTACACGACAGGCCCTCCGTCTTGGCGCCAGTGGTGAAACAGATGGGTACGAAATCGCTAATAATCGGGAGTGGTGGGTTTTAAATCCACGTGTAAATAAGCGTGTGGGGTTTGAGTGGCATCGTCGTACGCATTTGTCAGTCAAGGCGTCCCTAACTGTTTGGCTAAGACTTGTACTTGGGATTTATCTCTAGGGCTTTTAAACAATACCACGTAATGAGCATTGAGACTGATGGTACGATGGGCTTTACTTTGTTGAAACAAATTTTGGGTGATGCAAATCACACTGGCATTACGATGATGTCCTTTGCGTGTAAACCAGAGTTTAATTTCTTCTTCGTCTTCTCCTAACATGTCGTCAAAAATAACCAAATGAGTTTGACTAGGGTCAGACACGATCCCGTCGTCCTCGCCAGGAATGCCTTCCACAAAGACGATGGAATCGCCTTGACTTTCTCGCAGAAGGCTGTACGCTGATTGCCACTCTTTGTAACACCACACGATGCGTTGAGGGGGACGATCGATTAAATGATGTTTATGTTCGATCAAACGTTCGACAAATTCGGTTTTGCCTGAACCGCTAGGTCCGGCAATGAGCATGTTAAAGGGATGGCGAAGATACAAGGCCTCCCAACTAGTCCGATCTACGTGTTCGTCAATGACTTTGACAGTGGAGGAAGTGGGAGCAGAGACAGTAGAGGTAGCCATAGTAGCAGTGAAAGGAATGTCACTTTTGACAAGAAAACAGACAAGACAAGAGTTTATATACTTTTCCAGGACACGTTTATTGTCATCTTTAATTGTGAACAACACGAAAGACAAAAATACATAAAAGCCAAATGGCTAAGTACATGAATAAAAGACACATCAAAACGATCAAAGTGGAATATAAACGAGTCTCTGTACAACATTTGTGGTGATCAAGAGGTGAAATCGTAGGGGTACTGTGTAATGTTCTGAGAGTCTCTACACTCCTTGGCACAATCACACAAGAGTCCTCCCGGAATGGCCTTTCAGGGATGTCGATCACGGTCCTGTCCTGAAGAGAATGGTTTTCCTCGGTCACGACTTCTTCTTCTTCTTCTGGCACTGTCACTAACACTGGTTTAAAAGTTACTTTTTTCACTGAACGTTTTAATTTTTTAGGATTACAAATCTTTGGCATAGTGTGCCACTTCTTTTGTCCATGCCTCAAACCCCCAACTTTTCCAGTCACGTACATCTTTCCAGTGAGAGTGTAAGTCACAAGCTACACACACGTCGTCGTACACATCTTCAGTGTCTAAAAGTTGACGAATCTTGTTTTCCCGTAGAGGTTGAGAAGTATCAAGATGAAAGCGCAAAGCTTTTAGCAGAATGAGTCTCTCGTGTACATTTAAAGGGACCACTTTCATGTTTTTTGGAGTGGTAGGTACTGCTTGTAAAGAGTCCACAAGGAATCAGCTGGTAAACGAAATCCCAAAAAGCAAGTCACTAAGACACATACTACACGTCGACCCCAATTCAATAGACACAGTTCTCGTAATAGACGATCGTAATCCTCTACCGTTTCAATAGTGTCATTGATTTCCTTCCACGGAATCTGTTGTATCACGAATGATAAAGGTCGTGGCATGGTAGTCCGTTTTTATACCCTCTTTGGTGTCAGGTAATAAGTGTACTTTTTGAATAGTTTCGATTTTATTTTAGTACCGTACCAAAAAATTTTAGTCACTAACTCACACATCACACGTCGCACAGAAGTTTCCTCTTGAACTAGAAAGAATTGTTCTTCTAAAGATTTGTTGTAATCTTCTAACTCGTCCGTTGGAATTCGGTGTCCTAATATCACCTTGTAAGTTGAATGAGTGGTATCCAAAAATTTATGAATTTCACGCGATTCATCAATGTCTGACCACTGGAACACTTTCATCAGAATCAGTCTTCTTATAGCATTTAGGTACCAGTGGTTCAAACATCGGTGACGTAACGGATGCAATGGTTCTTTGCGTTTCACTTGTATTTTGACGAACTCGCGGTAAATGCGTTCTCTCAATTCCACAGGCAAACCACGAATGTTCTCTTGTAAAGTATCCATAACCATGTCAGTCAAACACTTCTCCTAGAGCGAAAGTAACGGACAAAGTGAGTAATTTCTGGCCACTGCCATTCCAGGAAACGGTCAAGAATGTCAATAAAATCTTCAAATGTAAATGGCCTAAAGCGAAATAGTAGAACTAACGCACCCTTGATCCAGAGAAATCGGACTTGTTTTTTGACTTTGCTCAATTTCCTCTTGTGAATATCTCGACACAAAAGTTCTACAGTCACTAATTGAGATTTGTTTCTGGCAAGTCCCTGCCAAATGTCCTTGTAGATCTTCTCTTGCGATTCGATTGGTAATGTTTGAAGATTATTTTCTACATGGGGTTTAAATACTTGTCTAGGGGTTGTCCAATGTTTGACTCCTAGCCCCGTAGCTGGTTTCTTACACGACATGGTAGACCCACTTCAATGACGAGGTCCCACTAAAGGCAGGTAGTGACAATCTGGAGACCATCGAGCATGTTCCAAGTAAGCGCAATCTTTCTTTTCTCCCACGCGTGAAGTGACACACCGCAACTGAAGCACTTGACTTTATCCCCTTCGCCCAAGCAGAGAAATCCGGCTCTAGCTAATTCTTCGGGGGTAGGTCCTCCCAGATATTTTGGCCATTTTCCTCGAAAGGTTTGGATCCGACTTTCAAAGTCGCAGTATTCAGGCAAACGCACAGGGAACGACTATTCGTCTTTCACAGGTTCATTTCGATGAGGGTACGGTGAAATATGTAGGAGTTTGCTCAGTTTGGGATGACATCCGTAATGTGGTAGCCGTCCATGATGACATTCACCATGAAAACCAATAAAGTGAAAAGGTGTGCGATAGCGAGTGGCATCGCTTTCGCATCCATCAGGTTTGACACGCACAGCATCACTTTCCATGGTAGGTATGGTAGTAGTAGTGGTTATAGCAAAGTTCCCATGATGATGTGGTACTGAATCTCTAAGGTCATAGCGTACGGCATCCCTACCATCGCAAGGCACAGCATCGTACTCGAGTTTACTCTTGCTGGATACTTGCTGTGTGAAAGGATTTATCTTTCTCGCTTAGCAATGGTAGTCACAATGAACTATCGGTCTTGGACGTTGTTCCTTTTTATACTAGTCGTAATGAAGTCTCGAGCTTGTACATCGTTCCTGTTTTATGACTAGTTTTGGAAGTCTTCCTTTCTTTCTTCTTGGACAACGGTACTACCTTCTCTAAGGTACCGTCATATCTGAACTGTAGTGTGATGGGTGGAAATGTCATAGAAAGGTAAGGACAATGCGGAGACCACTGAGTATGTTCCAGAATAGCTGAATTTTTGTAGACACATCGATCCATACGCAACTTCAGACCACAACTGAAACACTGTACTTCGTATCCCAATCCAGTCTCAGGTCCCAAGTAGACAAACCCTGTTCTAGCTAAAACATTCGCAGTAGGTAATCCTTCCCTATCCGTGGGCCATTTTTGAAACGTTTCCAGTCGACTGGTACAACTGTAATAGTCAGGCAAGAAGACAGGAAAATGGTATGATTTGAACTTGGAGTTCTCTGTGGGTTTCTCACTCGATTCTTGCTGTGTCGAAGACATCCTTCTTGTTGGTGACTATCGTCTTGGAACCATTTTTTTATATCAAAGTGTCCGTACGGTAAAGTAAAGTGATTGGGAAGCCGTACTCGCTTCTGGTACACGATTTGATAGACTTTTTCCAAGGGCCGGCTAACGATTTGGTGTGTGGGTAAACGTACAATCTTGTGCGGTTCGTGGGTGGTTACTTTAAAATTTCCATCCTGTCCAGACTGCAAGGCTTC
>JAECUM010060329.1:0-13904 GCA_016617855.1 Megalonaias nervosa
TAATACTTCCCCTGATAAAGAAAAAGAAAGATTTATGCAATAATGCTTTCTTTTTACTATAACTCAAATATACATGTGGTGAAAAACATCATAAAATGAAATCTTATGAATGACACAATCTATACATGAAACAATATATTTCTATACACGTGAAAGTGCATCTGCTATTCAATTTTCTTTTCTCTTAACGTGTCAATTTCATATTAATGCAACATCAAACTCCACCTAAATAGTCTCTGATTTTTGTTTTTGATCTTGCCGATGAAAGCAAGGGGGTTGTGATCACTAAACATAATAATCGGAGAAGGAACTGAACTAATATAGACTTCAGAGTGTTGTAATGCCAATATCATGGCCAAACATTCCTTCTCGAATGTGGAATAATTTCTCTGGTGCTTATTTAATTTCTTAAAAAATAACACACTGGATGGTCTACACCATTTATGTCTCCTTCAACAATACTGCTGAAACCCCAACATCACCTGCATCAACAGACAATTTAAATGATTGACTGAAATCTGGAGCTGTAAGGACTGCTGAACTCGTAAGCATGGCATTTAACTTATCAAAAGCATCCTGACATTTTTCAGACGAATGAACTTTGGTTTCTTTACTCAATAAATGTATCACGGGTTCAGAAATTAAGGAAAAATTGGAACAAAATTTCCGATTGTATCCAGCCATACCTAAATATCGAATCAGTTGCGTTTTGCTGATAGGCACAGGGAATTCAGAGATAGCCTTGACCTTAGCATCTTTAGGTTTAACTTGTCCATGTTCCACGATATGTCCTAGAAATGTTACACAAGCACGGCAAAACTCACTTTTAGATAAATTAATTGTCAAATTTGCATCAGTGAGTCTGTCAAGGAATTTTCAGGTGTCGTTGTAGATAATGGCACCAATTATTTGGACCAGATGAAATCATGCTCATTAAACGTTGGAAAGTACTTGGCGAACCTTTCATCTCAAACGGCATCAGTTTATATTGATAATGTTAATCTGGTATCACGAATGCCAAAATTTCCTTTGCTCTTTCTGTCCGTGGAATTTGCCAAAATCCTTTCAGATGGTCAAATTTGGTGACGTACTTTGCATTTCCATCTTTATCATTGCATTCATCGATTCCTGGTAATGGAAATGAATCTGTTTTATTCACACTGTTCACCTTTCTATAACCAGTACACGTCTGGAAGTATTCTCTGGTTTCGAAACAAGTATACATGGTGAACTCCAGTCACTTTTACTCGGCTCTACGAGATCATTCTCTAGCAAATACTGAATTTCTGTTTTCAAACATTCCTGTTTGAGAGTGTTCATCCTGCTCAGGTTTTGTTTCACAGGTGTAGAATTTACAGTTCAACGTCATGGTTGATTTTATTTGTGCTTGTAGGAACATCTGGAAATAAGTGCTCATATTCAAGTAATAACTGTTTTAGTTCATTCTTTCTTGTTGCTGCAGATGTGAAAGTTTCTGGTTCAGATTATTCATAATGTCTGACTTCCGAAGATGTGTTACTCCAAAATCAACATAATCTGATTGCATTCCATCGCTTACATCGTCAGTGTGTGGGACAGGTACAACTAAATTAATTGTTTGACTAACCTGGCTATCTCTCTCAACATACTCCTTTAACATATTTATATGGCAAAGTTGTTTTTGTTTTTGCCTCTCAGGACAATTTACGACATAATTTAAATCATTTACTTTCTTTTCAACTGTGTAAGAACCATAATACTTAGCCTGAAGAGGACTTTGTGGTACGGGCAAGAGAGCCAGAACTCTATCACCAGACTGAAAATCCCTTTCTTGTATTTGTATCATACTTTAATTTCATTTTTTATTTAGTAGAGTGCAGATTAGTTCTTGTCTAGCTTCGTGTTATAGTTCCTGAACTTTTGCCGATAAGCCTCAGGGACTAACTCGTGACCCTTTAAGATCAATTCCTTAACCAGATCATAGTCAATACTTTGATGAGCTGATAGGGATGCATAGATGTCTCGGGCTTTGCCAAAAATTGCATTCTGTGATAATAGAGCAGAATGCTATCTTAGCCATTTCGAATTTTCAGCATTTTTTTCAAAATGAGGAAATTATTTATCTACTTCTTTTTCTTTAAAAGATGGGACTAACCTAATATTCTTAGTACATCAAAACTTGAATATTTATGTAAAGTGTGGATGTGCTTTTCACTTGCCAGCTCTAATTCTTTTAATCTAAGTTGATATTCCCTTTCTTCCTTCTCTCTTTCTCTCTCTCTCTCAATTCACTGTCTTCCTTTTCAATTTTGCGTTTGCATTTATCTCTCTCTTCTCTTTGTCCAATTGCATTTGCATTTGTTTCTCTCTTTCTTTTTTCTCGAATTCCATTTGTTTTTCTTCTTTCTGTAACTGCATTTGTCTCTCTTCTTTCTGCAACTCCATTTTCCTCTCTCTCTTTCCTCTTTATCTAACTGCATCTGTCTTCCTTGAAGCTCAAGCTTTCTTAATTCCAATTCCATTTTGTATTTAAAATTTGATTGCTTTACTTTTATGTTAGATTCTGATACAGACTTGCTAGTCAAAACCAAAGCACTCTTATCCAGAACATTCTTTTCCGCCAAATTTTGGGCCAAATATTTTTTTTATTTCTTGATTCGTTAAAGAAGCTTTTACCTCAGAAAGATCGTATTTTCTGGCAAGCTGAAGCAAATCATCTTTTTCCAAGGGGTTGGATTCGAAATAAGATCTCCACTTTAGTCGACATTGTAAAAAGCTTGTTTATTTCACTAAATATTTCTAAAATGTGACTAATACCTGGGATTTTAAAAATTCCGAAACTAGGGAAATTTAAATTTCAAAAACAAAGTTTTATGAAATAGTTTAGCGAAATTCCTATCACGTACGAGTCCCCAATTTTCTGTTACGAGATTATGCTCTTACAATAAGTAACATAAAAGAGTGAAAGACAACAAGCTTTGTAAAATTTAGCAAATATATTTATTTCACTAGAATACAAAGTGACAATGAGAAAAAATAACTTACGGTATTGCGAATTAAATCCCAAAATAATAAAAGAATTAAAGACACAAGTCCTAGTATTTAAAGTCCTGAATAAAATTCAGTAAAAGTCCAGAAACAATCCCAAAACTGAAGTTGATGACGTGAATGTTGTGATTATTGAGTGCTGATGTGTCAACAGTCTTTTGTTGAATCACAGTAATATAAATCCAGGTTTGAATTCAATATAAATTCCAGTGAATGTCTCTATCCAAGATTTTTATCAGAGCACTTTTGCATTTCCAGAAAAAATAATCACTTGAATTCAAGAATTTGAAGAAAATAAAATTCAGCCCAAACTGGTTACAACATAATACAACTTGAAAGTGCCAGATGGTAATGCACGAATGACCAAGTCCTCACAATTACAAGATTATATAGTTCTCTAATTGACCTCATGTCACAATTAGCATTTTCTAAACAAAAAACATTACCTAATGGAAAATAACCTTCTAGAATGATCCTGATGTTCACAAAATCATAACCATAACCTTTAAAATTCACTTAGGAAAACCCAAAATCCTGATCCAAATAAACATGTTTAATTCTTCTATTAATAATAATTGTGATATTAAGCTCATAAACATAGGGAATAATTTAGCTACGTATTAGTTGTTGACATAAAACGAAACACAAAAAAGTCAATCAGGTCAAGCAGAAATGAACCAAATTTTGGACAAGGTCAAGTCTAGCATACAATGTTACGTTACAATAGCATGTAATGAAATAAAAAAAAATAATTTAAAGCTAACAAACAAACAATTAAATTAATTATATAAAACAGTAGAAGTAATTTAAGTTTTATTTGTTCAAAATTTCTTCGAGACATCTTTTCCATAGAAGTGAATATCGAATATCATTACGGTGCCCTTTTTGGGAAACAATATAGTTTACATCTCTAACTCGGTATAATGTACATTTCTTAGCAGCAAAAATAGTGCATAATTGGTTCGCATATCTCCACAACAAAGAAATGTTCTATCAACAAGTATGACTCTGTAAATGTCAGAAAAAACCGAGAAAAAAACTACAACTTCAAAATAAAAGTAAATTGATTATGGAAAGAAGTGGAGGACACGATTACTTTTATCTAGCTAGATCCACCTCAAACCGTACTACAAACTACAATAAATATAATAATTTCTTCTGTTGTCGAGGGGTGTTCTTTCCTATATGGACATATTGTCACTGCATTGATCTTCTTAGTTCCGTTTCGCACACATTTATATCTTCTTAATCGCTTAGCACCCTGAGATATTTTTTAATGTTATGAACTCACGCTTAGCAATTCTCTATATAATTTTGTTTTTATTTTTATTTTCTGTTTATGATTTCTTCAAGGTTGATAGAATATGTTCAATTGCGTAATCTCTCTTTCAGTGCTTTTTGTATCAGACATCTTAACGTTTGATATATATTTGTTAATATTGCAAAACTATTAGCAAATGTTTCTTCGTGGTAATATCGTGTAAGCTGACTAGTGTTCCTCGACACAGTTTGTTCTCAAATCCAAATTGTATGTTCAAAGTTCTAAATTACAACAGGAGTTCACCAATGTCATTGACATTTTGCTTTCTTGACGATGTGCTCTAAATATCAAAATGCCAATAGTTCAAAGGTCTTATCTTTATTCTTAATGAAGTCGCAAACTATGAAACTTGTTTGACCTTTACCTTCAGTTTGCATTTCCTATTCAAAATATTTTGCGAATATGGTACCGTGACATGAAGGGCTAAGATAGTAATGTGGAGGTTCAGAGGGATATTCTAATTAAGAAAGAGCTTACAAAAATAGAATTCATATGAAAATCACAAGCAAACAAAGGCGATAGTTTCTATAATAATCAGTGAAACACGACAGAAAATCACAAGTGAAATGGAGATTGACCCTGTCTGGGAACCTGAAGATGAAATTGATAAAGAAACATAGAGCACAGCAATGAAAAAGTATTAAAAGTTGCGGGAAATCATTGAGTGGATTGTAAACACGCTTCTTGGCAAGTTCATTTAGAAGGTCTCCGTGAGAGTCTTAAACGTTAACGAGAGGCAGGAGGAGTACTAAAGTAAGAAGCTTAGTAAATAAGTAAATGAGTCAGTAAGTCATACAATTATGCATACAAACATGATATTACTGATATTGCCAATGTAGATCGACTGCATTGCGAGTACGACATATGGGTATAAGACTTGTCTGGGAGCAATTTAATGTTACTTGTCATATTAGCTAAAGCCATTTACAAAACGTTTCGCTGTGGTAGCAACAATCATCTCATGTTATCGAGAACTTACACCAAATACGAAATGTACTGAAATTGCATTACTTCTAAATAGTTTGTGCAACTATTTATACTGAATACGGATGGCGTGAGACTCACAAATTCAGCATTTTTCTTTAGAATATATAATTCTTTTTATATATATTTGAATGAGTTTCTTTCAAGACGTGTGCGTAACATGCAAATTGAATATGTTACAAAATAATATATGCTTTAAAAATGGTACCACCACAAAAGATAATGCCTTATGATAACACTTTGAAAAATAATTAAAGTCGTGTTTGATACGCCATCATAAGAAGAAAATTCAAGCGAGGACAGGAATATATGAGACATGATAGATTTGCAAAGAAGGGTAATTTGTCATACAAGCTTAAGTGGTTTTTACCAGATTATTGCTGTGAGTGTGGATTAAGTAAAATGATCAAATAAATAAAGTAGGCTAATTTAGGTGGATAACACAGTATGTTCCAACTGAATACACATAGCCTGGTATTCAAATCTACAATCTATATCACATTCCGTTACACAATAAAGTATCATAATATTCATAAATTGTATTTTTAATCCGGCGAAAAAGTTATTTCTTCAAAATATGCTTTTGCAATGATACCGTTCTTCATGGCGTACAAGTAGAAGCAAATTAGAAGGCAGATTTTAGATTCAATATTAGTTAGCATGCTTGTACTATGTAACAATTTCATCTCCTTTGGTGTTACATTGCTCACATCTACATAATCTGTTGGAATACAAATAATGTAAATAAATCTCGTTTGATAGATCAGGAAAATTAAATTGACGTCTGTCAAATATTTAAAGTAAATTTAACCATTTTTACAAGTTATATTGTTAATAATCCATGATGGCAGGAATTTATAAATTGTATATATTTCTGGTTAAATTCGTTTTAAGGCTTTATTCTTTAATCAATTTCAAATTTCATAACGACTGAAAATAAATACTTGTATGCGCTGTTTAAATTTGGGAGCAAGTTCTTGAACGATAACCACTGTTTGCAAAATTTGAAGATTGATAAAATGCTTCAATATGATTCTCAAAAGAAAATGCCTCAATATGATTCCCAAAATAAGTTTCATCGACAAAGGCCTTCTGTTTGTTTCATAAGTACAAGCTTATTTAAAAGCGACGTTTATGTCCCATGACAAGTCTGTGAGTTCAAATGATCTGCTTTCCATGTTTAGGAAAGCATTTCTGAGACAAGATACTGCTATAATCGTTCATGAAATTGACGTTTCCGGCTTTGATCCAACAAGTTCAAACGTATACAAACCATTTTTGTCAGTTACAACATTCTTTTTTCAGATAAAATTCCTGAAATCGTGTTACCCTTGACAAATTGTCTTCACAATGCAGGATACTATATTAAATAATGTGAATGCATATCTCTTCTCTATACTGTTTTCAAACCTGAATGAATCCAGAAAATTGTATATGCATAATTATGCTATTTATATCGTCTTGTGAATACGGCGTTACTATTTTTAAGAGACAAATCGATCCAATTCTATTTATTCCTGATACAGACATAAATAGTAGTGAGGTAGTAATTTCGTTCATTATCTGCCAATCCGGTTTGCAAATGCCTACTTTGCGATGTCAAAAATAAAAAAACTGCACAGTTCTTTTTTAACTATGAATTTCTTTTTTGTGTATCATTATTCAAATGGTTGTTTTTATTTACTATCAAAATTCTTTCCAAGGACACGTTCTACAAATGATACCGCAAGAGTGGACAAATACCTTCTGGACCTTTTGATATGTTCGGCCTTGGTGGAACCATTGGCGGACTCATACTAAGTGCGGAAGACTTGTTCGGCCTTGGTGGAACCATTGGTGGACTCATACTATGTGCGAAGGATTTAGACGGAATTGGTGGAGGGACTTCGTCTAAAGGTGGCGGGCCTTCATCTATTACGTACATTCTGGGACATTTAACAAATTCAGCGTACAAGTTCCCATCCACATCTGTTAGATCACAAGTCCTATCTGATGAAAAATTGTTGGCCATAACAAATTTGTAGATGTCATCATCCTCAGGAAGCATTTGAGGTACGGAGACTTCTATTTCTTTTACATCACCACTGTCCAATGGAAGAACAACGATGGGTCTTCGGAAAAATCTGTTTTGATCTGTGTGTCCAGCTTCAGATCGTTTATAGTAACCAATTAACACCTTTTGCTCAACTACTCGGTTCAGGCTTAGCATTCCTGAGAAATGTGCCATATTTGCAACTCCATCAACAATATCTCAACTGTACATCTCTTCTATATCGCTATCAACAAATTGCACGGCTTGTGGAAGTTCAAAATTGTCAATAACATATTGCAGTGTGTATTTTGTATCATCATTGACGGATTTGAATCTTCCCTTCATTGTCATTGGTAATTCTACTGTGCACGTTGTCGTGTTCATGTTATATTTGCACAGGAGGATTCTTCTGTTTCCACCTTTTCCACTTGAGACAGGCACAGGTAAATCAATCTCAAGTACTGTACCTGCTTCAAGGGTGACGGTACCTTTCGATTGTGGAACCGAAAGATTCTTCAGAACCACGAAATACTTTGAATTGGCCTTTGAAAGTTCATGAACACTGTCAAATATTTTCTCATCATTGACAATCTGAAGTTTTCCTTGATAACGAATAGGTATCAGAATTTCAGAGCTTTCCTTCAGCGATACGTAATCTTCATAATCACTTCGTGTTTTGGACCTCCGCTCGTTTAAGTCATGGATGAAACTTGCTGCAACCTTTGATAAACTGACCTCTTTCTCGAGTTTTATTATATCGTTTGCTGAAAATGTCTCTGATTCGAGGCCTCCATAGATTCCTTCACTCACGCGCACCATGATTGGAAGCTTAAAGTGAGACGAGACTTGGTCCAACCGATACGTTTCCACAGACCACTTAATTGAGTCTATATTTGCATGTGATGTCGCCATTCTTAGGCTCTTCGAGAACACAAGGAGATCTGGTCGAGGTACACATCTGAGTATCATTTGAACGGTAAACTGATATAAGCATGTATCATGCCCAACAAAACTATGTAGTGCGCATGTACGTAGGTTATTCAATACACTGTCAGCTCAAGCAAATTTTCTTCTCCGTTGAATGCGTTCTGTCCGGTTGCTGAAACATGATCTCGTCAACAAGGAATGTCGACCATATTCCAAGTATTACAAACAAGTTAGCAATACAAAACTATTCTAAACACTGAGTGCTGATTGTAACACTAGCATGAAATGTAATCATACAATATACCAGAATCGGCATAAAGGAACCTTAAAAGAACTGTGCTACTAAGAGAACAAAAAATATCAAACAACGATGATTTATTTAATAGTGTCCTAAACTGGGAGATACTCTGACCTTGGGGGGAACATTTGCAGTGTACAATTTAAACAAGATCACACACACACACACACACACACACACACACACACACACACACACACACACATATATATATATATATATATATATATATATATATAACAATGTGTGTGTGTGTATCTGTGTGTGTGTCAGAGAGAGAGAGAGAGAGAGAGATCCGACATTATACGTTTGCAAGCATAATTATATGAAAGAAAATTATATATGATGATACCAATATAATCGAATATGAAATGTAATTTAATGCAGGAATCGAAATTAATCCGGGTGTAGTTGCAATTATAGCCCAGCTTTCATGTGCCAGTGCCCTAAAATAACAATACGACTAAACGCTCACCCACCAAAAAGAATCGAACTCGGCGAGGGCTCGATGTCCACAAGGGATCCCCAGGGATAAGGACTTTTTGGTATGTAGGAGGAAGCTTATTAAGTATCAGTTTCGTTGTTTTGATTGATTAACGTTTGTTTTTATTTGGAACAGTTTCAGCACATTCATAATAAACACTCGTATGTTATTCCAACACTCCAGAGATCAAATAATCACTTGATACTCTTTCTATTATTGTCAAGCAATCTCAAGCCATATTTATCGCACAGAGAGCACCTGTCAATGCGGTTCTGTTGATATTACGTGACAATTTGATCTTGGAGGCGATAGTGTTGTAATCCGCAAGACATGGGCAGTCTTGTGACTATCAATGTAGAATACAGAGCACCAGTCAAAATTTCGAAAACGCTGTAGTTTTGTCTCGTCTTTCGGCGGATTAAAAAGATACTAAATGTTATACTCGCAATTGCTGAGAAGATAAATAGGTTTTGTATTGAAAAGGTAAGGCTCGATGTATGAATACCTTACGTTTGCCGACACGCCGCAGTTTTGGCGAATTTCATCACTACGTAACATGGTCTTAAGCTGACGCGCGGCGAACTTCAACTTTATTGAATTCGATCTGACCTAACACCCAAACTATCAAAATATCTACCACTCACTGAAAAATGTAGGAGGGAATTCGGACTTGCGTCAGCTAAACAGACACCAATTTCTATCCGTAGAGAAAGGAAAACAATGCATAGCACAACACTCCTCACCATCAACACAAGATTAATTCGCGTGGTTCGAACTCTGACCCCTCGCCGAGGCCACGTCAAGTTTTCATGTAGCGTTGTTTCGTATTGCCGCTCAAAACTTATATAAATGCGGTATTTTCTCTATTAACAATTTAAGTACTTTATTTATCTTTAAAATGACGACTTTTGCGCAAATTTTCCCCGTTACTTTTAAGGTCTGTTACTAATCAATTCCAGTCTGTTGTAATAATAACCAATTAGCAGTGACAGTCGTCTATTCACTGCTTGACATACCGGAAGAACATACCCTTTAAACTGGATGCAAGCAGACTAATGAAGACGCAACCTTGAAATTTTGTGTAACAATGGCCTTAAAATGACCATTGAAGTACACAAATCGTACATAAAGACAAGGGTCAGGATGTCTTCCTAATGTTGATAAAAATTTTGGTTGGATGAACGCGAGGATGAAGTAAAAGAAAATAAACACAGAATCGTCGAGGGGTCAGATTTGGAGCCGAGCAAGATAGTCACAATGTTGGGGGGAGGGGGTGTTGCTGAAAGGAGGGTGGGTGTTAATCAAAAGTTATTTTTACTGATCGGCGTAAGTGTCTGTGTTCAAACATTATTATCTCTTGATAGGCACAAGTCCAGGATGATATTATGGCCCACGTCTGTACACTCAATTCCTACTCAAACAGGATGGGAGGTGAGGATTGATTCCTGTTTAAATAAGCAGCGTCACATACATAGACGGCTACGCTTGACTTTGGGTCACAGATCTCAGAGTGTCGTTACTCACTTCATACCAAGGTACAGGTAAGTGGATTTTCCCGCCTATTACTTCTCCAGGTGACCGACCAATGGTCCATTTGAATGAGTAATCGTTGGACTCAAGAGACGATAACATGTAAAACATAAATAACATAAACATAGAGATAAACAAATTCTTTTCACTGTAGTACGAAGTTTATCTTTGGTCATTTATACTGCATTTACCTGTTTGTGCGGGCGTTGTTGTATGTGTGCTGAGAGTTTAATCTGTGGGAGTACGGGATACATCTGTCACCATTTGTGTGTGTGTGTGTGTGTGTGTGTGTGTGTGTGTGTGTGTGTGTGTGCGTGCGTGCGTGTGTGTTTGTGAGAAAGAAAGAAAGAAAGGAAAAGGAAAGAAAGAGGGAGAAAAACATAATGGGGCAGATGCAGACCTTTAATATAGTAGTTTGAAAACTACTTACTCTTCTCAGTTGTCAATTTCCAAGTGACAAATATAATCGTTGGATAAGCATACCCTGAATTTTTAGAATATCTTGCAATCCTGCGTTTTAAAATTTTGTAAGCACTCTTGATCTTCACATTTCATGGCATGCCATATCATGCTCAAGAGTGTTTGTAGTTGTTGTTGCTGCTCTTATTAATGATGATCATCATGATAATTATGATGAAAATTACTTGCGATATAATCGAATGGTTGGTACATCCGTACCATAACTATCTCAGTCTTGTACATTAAAAACATTCGTAAGCTACCACTATTTTGATATTCATGTAACTTTGTAAAGGATTTTTCATTTTCTTTTACTACACCTGAATAGTCATTTCAGTGTGTTTCGTTCACTTACAGAATCACAGGCTCTGATTCTAGCTTACACGCCGCACGGTCGACTCTAGTAACTACTACAACAAGCAAGTCGATGCACATACACTGTTGTGAAGGAGTTTTGTTTTCTTTGTCGCCCTTCATCGAGCATCGTACATAAGAAGCTAGCTTATTTTTCACAGCTTCTCGGATCATCCTTAGAGTACCACGATCAGAGCACGCCGCTCCCCTGCTCTGTACCCTACACTGGCTATCCATGCGATCCAGAATTAAACACAAAATTTGTTCTCTGTGCTACATTTCACTGACGGGCTCCAGTCCAACATATCTATCTGACCTCACCCATGTGTACACACCTGCAAGATGCTTACGCTCCTCTTCTGACACTCGTATTCTCATTATTCCCACTATGAAGATGAAATCATATGGACAACGCTCTTTTGCATACCAGGGCCCAGCAACGTGGAACGAATTGCCCACTGCACTTAGACACAAAGACACAGTGATCTCATTCAAGAGAGCTCTTAAAACTCACCTATTTCAACTGCAAGAACAGACTTAAAGACCTAATAATGTATCCTTACCTTAAATATTTACAGCATGTTTTCTGTTTCTAATTTCGTGGTGTTTGTTTTTATTTTTGTAATCATATCATTATAACTATTTGCGCTAGAGCAAGGATATTTGTGATGAGGGTTGAATAGGTCTTTTTTGGCACTGCAGACAAAGCAACATAGACCCTCTGGGGCCGACAAACCCAGGAAGGGGGTCACATGACTCATTCAGCCAATGGAATATAATTATAGGGCGTACGAATATATAGGTCATCAGTCCCAGCGTCCCTTGCAAAAGATTTCTTGGAGATACGGGTTGTATTTTAGAGAGCGTAATTTTTACATATTTCCTTCTTTCTTCCTTGCGATCCCTTTACTTGTTCCTGTCTCTTTGCATTATTATTCCTCATAATTTTTAGGATCATTGTCTTGCTCGCACTCTGGAAAGTAGAAGGTCAGTAGATTTTGCTTTTTTGTACAAAGCTGTCGTCTAATTTTGGAAAGACAACGACAGATGCACTTATTAAAGTCATTCCTTTTGTAAATGGTTAGATCGGTATTTCAGGTTCGGGACGGATCTTAGACTCGTTCCGTCTTTCAACATAACGGAAGTTTGTAATATAAACATTAAGGGGGTCGGAGGGCACACAATCGACAAGCTTTTGCGCCATAACATGAACGAAATGCGCTTAAGAAGCCCCGATATTGTAGTTTTACTTATCGGGACAACGACGTTAACGCCAATACATCGCCAGAGGTAATTGCACATAAGAGGGTAGCATTTGCTACGCTTTTAAATAAGAAATATGGTGTTAAACATATCGTTCTTTGTCAGCTCATGCCTAGATTCCCGGCAACGTTACACCAAGTTGAGGTCGCAGGAATACATAACCATAAAAATTAAGCAGCCGATAGAAACTACAAGGATAAGTATTATCGCTTAGCAAAGGAGGTCAATGATATTGTGCGATCTGAAGTCTCTGCTTATCCTTATTTAACATTTTGGGACAATGGTAGCAAATTTGCCTTAGCAGCAGAGAGGGTGGACCCTACAACTTTTTAGAGACCTTATTTTTGAAATGTAAGGGTTCCTACGAAGGCTGAAAAAAAAGTTTTTGTCTTAATAGTAAAAACTTCTTTAATTGATCAGATTTTTTCTGATTTTTTTCACAATCTGGTCACTACGCGTATGTCGTCCACCCTCTCGGCTGCTATGGTTTTTATCCAAAAATTGTATCAAGTCCGTTGCGATATCTTGACCTCGGATCATGTAAATTTATTGTTACAAAACCAAAGGGAGCAGCTTGTGCTTTTGAAAAGAAATTTTTAAATTTGTTCATGTCCATGTCCCCAGAACACCAAGTATAATAAATATTCTGTAGAGTATGATTATCTACGCCATTAAATACAACTAAAACGTTACAATTATCCCTGATCACTTTTGGAATTTGTGTATAACGCTGTGTAACATAAATCACGTCTGTGTTTTTGTGACGGCCTCGAGAAAATATTCTAGCTGGATTTGATTGTTTGTCCAGCATAACATCATCGTATACCACGAGGTTATTAATGAATCCATCCAGATCATCTACGGATGGTGCTTCATCAATATCAGTAATAAAGTCTATGACATTGTCTTCATGCAACAATTTTGCGTTTTCATTAAAATCTTTAAATACTTCGTAACATCGCTGATCATCTACAGATGGCGCTACTAAATACAATTTATCCCACTTCAGCCATCGCATTATTAGATTAAGCAATAATTGCGTCTTCCCACTTCCAGATGGGCCTATTATAATCATTCTGATAGAATTCGGAAGCGCTGGATGGTGCTTTACTAGTTCTTGTTTTCGTGTCGCTGAAAAGACAATTATATCCATATAATTAATAATATGAGTTTATATTGTGTTCGATGCAGAGCACCTACCGATACTACTGAATTAACGACAATA